>PVIR01001136.1:80000-135994 GCA_004026965.1 Petromus typicus | reverse complement strand
AATAGTCACAGTGAGATCTACACACATATACAGCATTATATTTAAATTTATATAGAACAATATTTACATTTTTAAGTTATATTTTTGAAAGTAGAAAATGAAGTACAGTCTCAGTCTTACAACAAAGAAGAAGAAAAATGTAGAAGACAAAAATAGAATCAACAGTAAAAAAACAGCTATGCGTCCTGGATTATAACATGTGGAAACTTTTTGTCAGAAAGCTATATCTTCTTAATCTGATTGTCCAAGTCATGAAAATATGGATGATTCAGTGCCATTTTGCCAGAAATTCGTTTAGCGGGATCATAGACTAACATTTTCTAGGGGGAAAAAAAAAATAAAAAGGAAGGAAAGATACTTGCTTAGAAAACAAGCTAAATTTTTGCAAAGCCTTAATTTTTTTAAACCAATAAACAATTTGCTAATCATTTTAGTAAAATCTAAGTGAACATTTCCATTACATGAGCACAAGCTCCATAAAAATTTTATTCTTCCACATATCTCCCTCTAGCTCTAGAATAATCTGCTCCTTAGCTTATAAATTTCTTCCTAAACTTATTAATATAAATCATAGTAGACCCAGCATTCAAAGATAGCTTGAAAACCAAAGCAGACCTTTAGGCATGCTATCTAGCTAATTACATTTAAGAACTACTGGGCCATCCAAATTTTTTTACAACATCCTTAAAATGGTAGCATTTCACAGTTGTGGTTTTTGATGTAGCTTCTAAGAAGCTTCAAATTAGAAACAAAAGAAAATAATCTCACAGCACAATGTGTCACTCAAATAAATCAAAAAGTGAGTTACCACCAAGCAACTAGTATTCATTTACACATTACCAGAAAAAGCTAAATAAAGTTTGGCACTTACCTTAGAAAATATTAACCTTAAAGAAGACCAAATGGATTCTTAGATACTTTTTACTGACTAGTTACCATTTGTGAGCTTAAATTTGAAGACCAGCACTGTATGGTCTTCAAATTTAAATGCTTTACAATGATACCAAACCTCAGAGAGGTTAAGCAGCCTGCCCAAAAAACTAATGCATGCGACAATCCAAAAAATAATCTGGTCCAGGACTAAAGCCTAGACTCAGTAACCTGGTTTATGGCACTTTGTTTTTGCTTCATTAACTGAAGTAAAATTTGTGTTTGTGAAGTTTAGAAGTTAAAGGTCCACTGGGCCTTAGAATATGAAAAAGTCTTTTAAACAGTCAATTAACTGATAACACAAAATAACTTACAGTTGAGATCTAAAATTTCTTTCAAAAGTCCCACGTATTTAGGGTTGAGGCTTTTCAAAATCCAGTGGGATTATGGGGTTCCTCTACTGTGTCAGTGTACCAGTAAGTGGACTAATATCCTCTACCATTCTCCTTGACCACCATATTTCTGGCCTGAAGTTGGACGGAGGAACCAACTTCCCAACTTCCCAAGGAAGCTTGTACCAAAATACACCCTTTCTTCTTTTAAACTGTAGGTGTTTGGCATTTTATCCCAGGGACAGGAAAGCTGATGTATACACACAGGTAAAGGACTTCGGACTTCACCACAGGCAAATAGGACATGTGAACTTAATTTGGTGAAATAATGATTTACAGATTTTGAGAAGAGCCCAAAGACCAATTAGAACCTACATCTGATGATACACCAATGATTTTTTACTTCTGTTTAGACCTGCTAAAGCTTTTATACTGGCATCAAGTTACCTGAGTTTTACAAAAATTGGTCCTCTAAAAAAATCAACATTTAAATATTGTTCTAAAGCACACTTCCTAAAGCAAGTCTTTTACTTCTGGTGGCTAATTTATTCTTTATCTTGTTTTGAATGGAACAATTGTTAGTTGGGAGTAGCAATGTAAGAGGAAAAGATTTAAGAACTACATTAGTCCTTTAAACTTTCTAAACATTTTCTAATGGGGAAAACTAGAGACAAAGTGAAAACAGTTTTAACAACTAAAAATATCAGGCAAAAAGAAAGTACTCTTTCTAGGAAAAACTAAAAAGGGGCTCAGTAGTAATTACTGAGACAAAAACTGAAAAGGAAGGCACCATACAAAATTCAGAAAGATCAAGGCCATAGCTCAGGGATGGAAGGCATACCTAGCATGTCTAAGGCCCTGGATTAGAACTCCAACACCACAAAGCAAAACAGAAATAGCAAAACATGTATAACCCCGGGCATCTCCTTTAGATTACATAGAGCAGCCTATCAAGTGAACATCAAGAACAGCTGGAGTGGGATGTAACTCATAGTAAAATACTTGCCCTCATGTACATGAGGTCCTGGGTTTAATACTTGGTAGAATACTGCAAAAGCACAGGTGGAAAAAATTTAGCTCAAAACATATCAGTTTTCTTCCTTTCTTAGGTAAAATACTAATTATAATCAGAGCCATTAGTAATTTTATAGTCAGTAATGTACAGAAGTATATCTTGCTTAAAATGTAAAAGTCTTACTTACAGAGAGCAAATCCAAGCCATTTTCATCCAAGTTTTTGACATGGGATGCTAGGCTTCCTGGTTTCCACTTGGGAAATGTATTCTTATAGTCCTGTAAAGATTCCACTTCTGGCCATACTTCATTGTTGGGAGTACCTAAAGCTCTAAAAATAGTAGCAGATCCAGAAATAATTAGTTAAACCAAAACTCTCATTACATATATGTCAACTTTATTATTTAACACAAGAGTTTAACCTCTTACACATAAAAACAACAGTACCTGAAGATCCTGAAGAGTTGATCAATTTCTGAATCCCCATGGAAAAGTGGTTTCTTAGTTGCCAGTTCTGCAAAAATGGTGCCTATACTCCAAATGTCAACTGGAGTAGAGTAACGAGCTGAGCCTAGCAAGACTTCTGGAGATCTATACCAGAGTGTTACTACCTATTACAAAGCACATTTCACAGTGAGTAAACATGCATTCAGTTACCTAGTTACACATTTTAAAAGTCCTTCAGAAAGTTAGGCAATGGCCAGCAATAATACTGTTTACGCAAATCAACAATATATAAATATTAACAATTTCATTTCTGATTCATTCATGGTGAGAAGGCAGAATACACTAATCTTTTCTTGTTTTTCTACTACCAAAAGCAGGAAGATGGAAGCAGTGACGGCATGTAATCTTTTCTAAAACAAAAACTATCAATAAATGGATTTGGAGCTTGAGGCTAATACTGTAAAAATGGCAGGTTCTACTTATGTGCTGCTAAAGTGACAAAGACTACCACATTACCACAAATAAAAACAACTAACCACATATTTTTATCAGTGGTGCAGAACTAATTAACTGTCTCTGGGAATCACAATGACAAAACAGCAAGACTATCACCTGTAGCTTACAGCACAGCTAATGAGACAAGAGAACCAAGTTAACACTATATATGACAACAGGGCAAACAGCAGAGTAACAGAAAACCAAAACATCTAACCAGATAAATGTTACTGCCTGTTTTGATCTGTAGTCAGTATCTGGGCTTAACAGTATGCAACTCTACAGAAGAGACAAGCATTGAACAACACTTAACAATTCAACATTCTCTTTCCATCCAGAAATGCAATGAAATGTCAAGCTTTAATGTGACACTAATGACACTTGACAAAAGGGCTGAGATGTAGCTCAGTGTCAGAAGTTCTGTCCAGCATGCACAAGGGCCTTAACACTCAGAACCACAAAAAACAAAGAAAGGAAAGGTAAAGACTATATGTAGTGACTTCTAAATGTATATCATGTATCAGAAATATTATCCCTTAAGCAACAAAAATCTATCTTGTTTGTAATCAGTACGATTGTGCAAGGTCCAATCAGGAGATAGAAATCACAATGATTTGAACAGGAAAAGTTGAAAGAATTAGGCTGTACCAGGTGATTCAAATAAATAAGATTATTAAAAAATAATATATAGTAGATATTGTGAAATAGAAAATATTTAATGGAGTGTGGGCTAAGTAACAAGGGGAAAAAATAGAACTGTAATAAAAGAAAGAAAACAAAGCCTATATATATAGGCAGCAGGGGGTTATAGGGTGGGTAGGGAATGGAAAAAAAATGAGAGTTAAGTCATATCATATCATATACTGGTACAAACTCTCAATGTGATCATGATGTGTATATATAATGTACCAATAAAGATTTGGAAAAAATAAAATAATCACAATTATCAGTGCCCCTCCAGTACCCTCTAGTGACCAATCTTAGTACAGCAGTTGGTAAAGGGCAAATACTTCAGGGCTCCAGTTGCCATTTTCACTTAGCATGTAATAAAGGGTGAACTTGGGGCTGAGAAGCAATAAATTCAAACTGTCACGGAATAGAAACTTTTTTTCACTGAGTATTTTTTCTCCATATAAACAGGAATCAATCCAACAATCACACATTCAAAACACCCAAAATACTACTGTACTTACCTCATGTGTATATACTCTAATAGGTATCCCAAAAGCCCTAGCGAGGCCAAAGTCAGCCAGTTTAATTGTTCCTTTGTCATCAATCAACAGATTTTGAGGTTTTAAGTCTCTGTGAAGAACTCTTCTAGAGTGACAAAAGACAATACCCTGAAGGATCTGGTACAAATAACTCTGTGAAAAAGGAAATATAAGAAACTTGATCATACCACACATGATCTTCTAGCTCCTCTTCTCCATTAGTTTCAAAGACTTTAAGACATGAAGTAGGGAAATATTTACCAGAGATGCTTTCAGGTCACTTTAAACTAACAAGCATTTGTGCAAGAAGCCCATTTATATACGATCTCCTTGTATAACCAAGAGAAAGAATCTCACCTGTGGACACATCTGCACGCAGATGAACTCACTTAACCCACTTTTACACATTTCTGGCCCCCTGTCCTTAAATCTCAGGTCAGTCTTCCATGCACCATTTTAAATTCTTACACTGGCCTTATTCTCATATTGAGTAAAGTTGGCCTTTTTCATTTCTATCCCTCTTACACACACATTTTCTCTTTGGAAACAGTAGTAAAAGATTCCAAAGGAAACATCAAATAAGATACTGATCATATATTTCAATGGATATCATTAATCATAAACTGCTGTTTATTAGTACTTCAGAGAGATGTTTTCTAACTAGTCAAAGATGATGTAATTATCTAGAAGCAAGATTACAGAAAACCATACACAATAAAATACTGACTGGAAAGTGTGAATTTGGAAAATACTTAAAACCAGTTAGAACAACTGGCCCTTTGAAATTAAAGTTGCATTTATACCTACTCCTTAAACCAAAGTAAATCACCTGCCCAGAATTAAGGCATAAAAGATATGAGGGGGTGTGGGGAGACAGCCTATTAAAAGTAGAAGAAAAAAGTGTCATTTATTTTTCCAATATATATGATCTTCAAGTGAGGAACACTTAAACAAGACATAAAACTGAATGAAATTCCCAAAGTCAGACAGGGCCTTTTTATACATATTAGAAAGTTTATTAACAGTATATACAATAAGGAAAGATGAAAAAGAAAAGGCAACAAAATAAATTACTAAAACCAATGAGTAGGTACTGGCTACTTATAAAGGAGTGAGCAAAAAATGTTATTATATGTCAAATAAAAAAACAGTAGTATGTCTTTTTCACATAACAGAAATTTATCCTATAGTTACATAAGAAGATAGAGATATTCACGCCAATACTGTTGTTAATAACAACCACCAAACTAGAAAACAACTGTCCATAAACATAGAAATGGTTTATATAATTCTATCAAAAATGCAGAGACAGAAAGATGTACATACCTGTTAACACTTTACATCAAAAAGGTAAGGTGTGTGTGTGTGTATATATATATATATATATAAATTCCATTTGTGACAGGTTTATTAGATTACAAATAAAACTAACAATAGCTACCTGTGAAGAATGGTCAGGTAAAGTTAGAAGAAAAAAATGTTACTGTAAACATTTTAACACTCTTAAAACTAAGCTTTTAATTTCAATGGAATATAATACATGTCTAGAATATATTATCCAAAACCTATCTTTTTGGCTGCTAGAAACAGAGATTCTAAGTAATATAGGCTGACCTCAAACCTGATATGTAATTAACAGGCCCAGAAAAGCCTCAAAATTTCAACCCTCTGTCTCAGCCTGCTCAGTGCTGGGATTACAGACGTGCAGAATCAGACCCAGCTTGAAAAGGTATCTTAGTGGGCTGGGGAGTTAGCTCAGTGGTTCCAGCGCCTGTCTTGCAAGCGCAAGAACCCGGGTTCGATCCCCAGTTAACCACATACAATACTGGGAGTGGAGACTCACCCCAGAAGCAACCAGTATCACATACCACAGTGCTGGGCGTGGTGGCTCACGCCTGTAATCCCAGCACTCGGGAGGCAGAGGCAGGAGGATTGCTGTGATGTGAGTTTGAGGCTGAGCTCAAGGCCAGCCTGAACCACAAAGCGAGACCCTGTCTCAAAAAAAAAAAAAAAAAAGAAAATGTATCTTAAATGAGAATAAAACAAAGCCATCTACCACCACCAGCTCCAGGCCTTTGCTGTTTTAAAGCCACCTGACAATCAAAGAAAGATCAAAATTCCCAAATATAATACACAGTATTATTTTCAGTTTCATGTTATCAGAGGCATTATTTTTCACTGACTAGAAGTACTATCTGATAGGTAAATAGTAATTTAACTGTGTGGAAGGAAGGTGAAATATTCTTTCATTCTATTCTTGAACAATTTCTCCCAGCACATTCCCACAAAATTCAAGAACTTCCACATTGGGCCGGGGAGTTAGCTCAGTGGTTCCGGCGCCTGTCTCGCAAGCGCAAGGACCCGAGTTCGATTCCCCGGCAACCACATAACAATACTGGGTGTGGAGACCCACACCCAGCAGCAACCAGTACCACATACCACAGTGCCGGGCGTGGTGGCTCACGCCTGTAATCCCAGCACTCGGGAGGCTGAGGCAGGAGGATTGTGATGTGAGTTGGAGGCTGAGCTGAGGGCCAGCCTGAACCACAAAGCGAGACCCTGTCTCAAAACAAAAAACCTAAAAAAAAAAAAAAAGAACTTCCACATAGAGGACATTTTTCACAGTGTGTAAATATTAATAAAAGTAGTTAAGCTTCTTACCTTAACAAGAGATGAATCCATGAACTGCCCAGCAGGGATAGAATCCAAGTACTTCTTGAGATCCATAGAAAGGAATTCGAAAATGAGATACAACCTGGAATCCTGCATAAGCACATCCTGAAGACTGAAGAATAAAAATAATTATATGAAAGAAAAATTCTAGCAAACATTTTCAGCCTTTCACAAAATGACTAATAAAAATTACTATAAAAAGTAGGGAAAGAGATGGTAGCTTCCAAACTAGGAAAAAAATAATCCTAATATCAACTAAGAATTTGATAAAGGAATATCAAGATAGCAATTTAAAATTAAGTTTTATCATATACAAGGTGCTAACATTAACAACCTGTATTTCAAAATAATGGGTCTGGATTAGAGCTCGTCCTCCCATTTAAATAAATGATAGAAATAAACTTTAAAGTAGAAGTCTTAATGACTGCTCTATCTTCAGCCCAATATGAACCATTAAGAAGAAGGACAACTCCTCTAGAACTCAAACACATAAAATGAAAAAGGATCTTTTCGTTTTCACTTGAAGTAGCTACCTGTCTCATGAGGGTGATCTTTACGACTAAAGCCCCCCTAGTTGGAGACTGTTGACAATGCTTTTCCAGGCTTCTTTTCTAAGGCTACTTTAACTTGCTTTTCCAGCTCCCAAAATAAATTTTTACAACTAAGCCCCTTTAATTTTGTTCTTATTTTAAATAGGCTACTACTTTTTTAACCTATGCCAAACATTCACAATCAATAAGAAAAGAGTAGGACTCTGTTTTACTCAGCAAGATTAGACCAGAAATGAAAATATAGTATTTCCCAGGTTGAAATTCACAATTCAGATAGGATGCAGAAAATGGCTTGAATTCAGATATCATACCATACCTGACTATATTTGGATGGCGAAGTTCTTTTAATAGAGAAATTTCCCGAATTGCAGTACTTGGAACCCCTTCCTCTTCACTTTCTAGTCTGATTTTCTTCATGGCTACCACTTGACCTGTAGTTTTGTGTCTACCCTTATATACAACTCCATAAGTACCTGAAATACAAAAGTAAGTATCTGCTACTTACAGACACATCCCACAATCTGATTTTAAAAATGATTAAATTCTTCAAAGGGGTACATAATAGAAATGTCCCACTGTAGCCATACAGAAAGTATCCTAATCAAAGTATCTTATCTCCCTGCTGCCTCCAAAATGAAGATAGCCACAGAGTATCTTGTATATGGTTCATAAATAAAATCATGTAGCCAACACAAGTTCCACACATTAATGCTACTACCATTAATGTTCCAGTATAAATAACAGGTCCACAATCCTCCACTAGAAAAGAATGAAGACAAAAAGGACCAGGTATTTTTACAAACTATTATAAGAAAGTTCTACATGATCTACTACATAGGAAAAGCTTATCCATTCCCAAGTTGATAAAAATGATCCTGCTCTGTCCTTCAGTATCACATTAAGGTACTGTGAAAGTGCAGGAAAGTGGACACAGAAAATAAAAATGGCAGTTAAGGAAGATGGACTAGTTACCTAAAACAAGTTCACACATATGCTGTACTTCATTCCCTGGAAAACTGCTTCTTGAACTAAGGTTGGAATTTAAGAAGGTTATAATCCTTGAGTTATAGATGAATTTTGTGGAAAACTTCTGCTTTCCATGATATTTGCATTAACTAAAGTAGAAAGAGTACATTTTTTCCTGATAAGTTAGATCAATCAGTTTCTCTCAAGGCAGGAATATTTCAAAAAAAAATTGAAAACCACTAACATTATTAGTTGCTTAATCTGAATATCCTAAAGGTTCATCAACCGCAAAATTGATGTTATACGAACTTTGGCACAAGGACTGAGTTCAATTCCCAGTACAAAATAAATAAATAAATAAAACTTTTGTTGCAATTTTTTTTAATTGACTGTTTTAAAGAAAAAATGTGAAGGTAAAAAAGAAAAAAACATAGAAACAAAGTTTATTAGGGAGTGAGAAGTTAAAGGGAAGGCAGTAGAGTGGGAAGAAATAACAATCAAGATATCATCATGTATAGGTACAAATTTTCAATGGCAAATGTGATCATAATGTATACCTAAAATGTATCAATAAATTCAATTTATTTAAAAACTTGGCATGTTTTCCTAAATACTAGTGCCATTGTACATAAACCCAACTCTATAATATTTTGATTCAATTTGTATTAACTATGACTTGAAATGATCAAAATTAATCCAGATTAAAGGACATCTAATTACATACAGGGTCATCCTTAAAGTAGGGAATGTTTGGGGCTGGGGTAGGTATAGCTCAGTGGTAGAGCACTGGCCTAGTATACAGGACATCCTGGGTTCCATCAGCAACACTACCAAAAAAGAACCGATAATCTTTTGTACACTTCATACCTGATCATTGTCAGAGATGTATACTATACTTGCACGTAAACATAGAAAGTAGGTATGGTACATCAGTAGCCATTTGGAACTGTTAACAATCTCTAGATGAATCACTTGTATAATATAGCCAAGCAATTAACAGAAAATTCAGAACTAATTCTCTTTCTGTATCCTTTCTTCTCATTTATGTGTATAATCTCATCTAATCTGAAGGAATTTACGAACTGCCAGCCAAGACTTAATATTCGTTAAATTGAATATTAGAGTCTAGTTTTCTGTGTATGTCTTCTTTTTGACTCTTTTTTCATTGTTACCACTTCTCCTTAAATTACTGGAATTAAATTAAGCAAAGTAGAATGATTTTGCTGGCTAATCACCAAAAAATTATTTAGAAAAGGCACAGTATATGCTTTAAAATCTAAAAAGTATTCAAGACATAGAACTATTAATTAATAGCAAAAGGAAGCAAAAGAAAAATGCTACCTTAAAAGCAAATAAATGTCAACATAACACACAGACATTTGGAAGGAGACCAGTACAACAGAAGACTTCTCCCAGGACTATAAAGTAGAAATGATCAAGTTATGGAAGTCTCAGGTGGTAAGCAGTAAGCCTTTACTCAACAGTGTCCCAAAGTCCAGGAGGTTTCCTCCATCATGGAATCAGCTATACTCAATGAGTCAGAAACGCTATCCTTAGACAAGAGAGCTCAAAGACTAGTACGACAATACTGAGATTTTTAAAATTCAGAAACTAGAAGAACAACTTTGAAATATTCAAAATAAAAGAAGTTTGAATGTATTTAAGAAATAAACTGTGCTAAGTATGGTGGTGCACTCCATAAATCCAGGTTACTCTGGAGGCCAAGGCAAGAAGATCCAAAGTTCAAGACTAGCCTGGTTAATTAAAGATGACGTCAGAACAAAAAGGGTTTAGTGACACAGTACAAGTGAGGTATTTGTGAGGCTCTGGGTTTGACCACCAGCATAGGATGAGAGGGAAGAAGAGAAGGAAGGAGGGAGGAAGGGAGGGAGGAAGGAATCAACCCAGCCTGACAAATTAAAGAGATGCTCTCAAAATTAAAAAATAATAATGAAGTTTTTTGAGAGCCTCTGGGTTCAAGCCTCAGTAGCAACACAGACAGACACACACACATGAAATGCATAAAATACAAAACTTTATATTAGAAAAATTGAGACAAAACTGTCAAATGAAATGTGTAACCTTAGGTGAATGTTCAGAAGATACACACAAGTGTTTAGGGGTAAAGCCTGTCTATGCAATTTACTTCAAATGTATCTAAAAGAAAAATTAATGCACCCACAGAAAGTATGACAAGTTATTAATATAAAGATGAAGATATTATAGCTCCATTATATAAATCTTTCAAATTACCGGGTTTGGAAAAGTTTAAAATAAAAAGCTGAAGAAACAACTTTAAAATCACCACAGTATATAAGTACTAGAATCTGACCAGATACTTGGCGGAAAATAAAATAAAATTTTATGTAAGACACCTCCTACATCTTATTTTCCCAAGTTAATTTTTAAAAACATTATCTAGTCAAGTAACACTTAGGAGGCTGAGGTGGGATTACAGGTAAATATGTCCAGCTAGATCTAAACATCCTGTAAAGAAGAAAACAAAAAATCTTTAAAGTACTACAGAAAGGGAAAGGTTATGTACAACAGTTACTGGTTTTAGAATATCTCATACACAGGGGCTGGGGATTTAGCTCAGTGGTTCCGGTGCCTGTCTTGCAAGCACAAGGACCCGGATTCGATCCCCGGTAACCACATAACAGTACTGGGCATGGAGACTCACCCCAGCAGCAACCAGTACCACATACCACAGTGCCGGGCATGGTGGCTCACACTTGTAATCCCAGCACTCGGGAGGCAGAGGCAGGAGGATTGCTGGGATGTGAGTTGGAGGCTGAGCTCAGGGCCAGCCTGAACCACAAAGCGAGACCCTGTCTCAAAAAACCTTAGAAAAAAAAAAAAAAATTTCATACACAAACACTGATTATTTACACCCAGAAATTTAACATTAGTTTAAAAGACAATTATTATAGGCTAGGTGGGTTGCTGCCGGCCTATAATCCCAGCATTTGGGAAGCTAAGGCAAAACAATCTTAAATTCAGGGCGTATCTGCACTATATTAAGTTTAAGATCAGTCTTAACTATACAGAGAGAACCTATCTCAAAAACAAGTTATTTTAAATGGTTTATAAAGTTTAGATAAAATTTAGTCTTATACACTAAAAACTGAAAAAAAACTAATATTTTATAAAATTGGTAACACTACTTCCTAAACTTTATCTTCTCAACACATACAAAAGTTAGTTTTCAAAGCACAAACACTGTAAATGTTTAGCATCAAAAGTTCTGATTATTGGGTGGGTTAGTCACCAAGGAGTCATAGAAGAATAATTTCAAGTCTTGAAATATAGATTCTTGCATTCTACATAAACCATATTAATCCACATTAGTCCTAGAAGATACCTTCTTTCCTGTAGTATTGGGAATTGAACTCAAGGCCTTGGCCTTGAACTACATCACCACCTCTTTATTAACACAGGAGAATGACTCTGGGTCTGGTGGACCCATCCTTTATTTTAGCATTACGAATTTGTACCTTAGGGTAATGGAAGCTGGCTGTGGGTTACAGGAAGCAAACTGTATTTACTCCACTTAGTTTGATGAGCAGCAAGGTATATGCATGTGTGGAGAGATGTGGCAAAATGGGATTTTTACTCATGTTCCATCTAACTGGTTTTGCCTATGTTTATACATCAGAGGATTCAACAGATCGATATCAATCCAGGATTTGTTAAAAAGTTAGCTTTTGATGTTTCTGATAAAAGTAGCCCGGTTCAGGACAATA
Organism: Petromus typicus; assembly: GCA_004026965.1. Lineage (NCBI taxonomy): Eukaryota > Metazoa > Chordata > Mammalia > Rodentia > Petromuridae > Petromus > Petromus typicus. Next base: position 123,630 of record PVIR01001136.1, on the reverse strand, counting down.
ACACATGAAAAACCAGATTTGCAAGTTTTGGAGGCGGTCAAAAGTGAATCAGATCATTCATGCACGGATGATGAAGATGATCCATTATAGTAAAATACATATTTTCATAATAGAAGAATGATGACAATAACGACCTTGACAGTGGCCATGTGAGCTAAAGTTCGTGTGACATAGACACAAGGAATGCAGATTCACATGAAGAAAACAGCAGTGTGAATGTTCATATATAACTGACTGGCTGAAATGCTGCAAAATGGTGATACAATCAAGTGGAGTGAGCCAATGTTAGAACTAGATCCGAAAATATAGTGAAGGTACTGGCAGGGATGAATGCCAGCTTTGGCATTCAATGTTGGAATTATAACAGATGAAATGGTACAGAATGTTATGAGATACACAAAGGCTGAAATGCAAGTAAAATGCTCTGTATGCACCAATATCCATATTCAAAAATTTATTTATTATGATGCCTCATTTGAAACAATTCATAGGTCTGCTGTGCTTAGCAGGCATTTTTCCTGGTAATTAAAGAACGTAAAATAATTACGGAACAATGCTGAGCCAAAATATGGCATAAAAATGTATGTCCATGTAGATGGGAAGACTTAAGCCCTCAATTCAGAAATTTATCCTGGAACCCAAACATCAGGCCCTTATTTGTATAGTGATAAACTGAATGACACACGTAGACCTTTAGCTCCCAAAGTAATCATTTGATAATTGGTTTACTAGTTTCTAATTGATGTTATATTTGCTAACAGTATACAAATTGACTAGTACAGGAACTGTATACAAGAACAGAGCAGTAATTCCAAACGAAATGAAATTTCAAAACAGAATCATAATAGCAGTCTCAGACTTTTAGGAAGATTTGCATTGGCCTCAAAGATGGCAAAGGATAACAAACTGGCATTAGTGATGTGTCAATAATGCATCATGATGAAAAATATTCATAGGGAAACTTCAACAAAATAGAAGCCTGGGATGGAAATTTTCTACAACAAAACCAAAGCATGTTGTCAATGAGTTATGCAGCCACTACAATCTCACTCAAAACACAACCACTGGCTAATGACTATTCTACTAGATTCTAAAATGTGTGGTACAAACAGTTTGATAATTTATAAGGAAAATAAGAAGTACAAAATATCATGGAAAATTTTTCTTAAGAGTGGGACTGGAACTTATAAAAGATCATTTATAGCAAAAAAAAAAAGTTTCTGCCTAGGGAACTACACAAAGAATTGTACAGCAACGCTTATGAACTGATAGGTGAAATGGCAGGGGCATATTATGACAACAGGAAAACCAAAAACATGTCAACTGTGCCCTACAAGAAAGGACAAAAACCAAAACATGTGCTACCAGTGTAAGCGATGCTTGGATATGGAAACAGCTGTCACGTGTGAAGACTGCCTTGGATAAGACAATTGAAGCAAAGATTATTTCTGTGGTAGACTTGGTATTTACACTGTAGTTCACATAGGTTATTTCTAATGTTATCTTTTAGATTTTGTAAGCAAATACACAGCTGATATGAAAATGTTTATATTTATTCTTCAGCACTCATTACATTTGATATTTTGATTTTCTTGCTAAGTACACATTGTTCAGTATAGTAGGGAGCTCCTGAAAACATACAGGAAGAGGTGACAAAAATGGCTTGCCACATAGGAAATCCAAGCACACATGCCGCCAGTATAAGCAAGATGTGTGCATGGAACATGTGTGAAGCTGTCATGTGTGAAGACTACCTTGCATGTGACAAATGAAGCAAAGCTTGTGTTTGTTGTAGAGTTGTACTGGTAAGGTGGACTTGCTTGACATACAGTCAACTTGGATTAAGACTGGAATTGTAGTTTTAACTCAGTCTTTGAGTTACAACTCAAATGCCAACTGCTTGTGCTTCTAACTAGTTTCAGATACTGTATCTCAGACACAGGTGCCCTTAAACAATTCTGGAAGGAGCAGTTCAACATCCATTCTTGTATGAGGTTAACTGAGCAATCCTGGGCCAGTGTCTGTCTGAGGGCACTGAAATCTGCCTGGAAGAAAGTATGGCTTAAACATGCAAGAGACTTTGAAAACGGATCAACCTGAGTCACAGCCAGCCCCTAGGAACGAATTCATTCCTGAGTCAAAGATCCACTGTATTTACATTGAAGTTCACAAAGGAATTTCTTTCTGATGTTATCTTTTAGGTTTGTAAGCAAGTACACAGCTGACGTGAGAACGTTGATGTCTATCCTAAATATACAATCCATATTAAGAATTTAATATTTTATTTTTAAGTTCCTGTTAACTACACACCACATAATAAGAAACTCCTGAGAAAAGAGCAAGACCATTAAGATGTCAAATACATCCTACAAAAAAGTCAGGAAAGCAAAACACATGTGCTATGACTGTAAGCAATATATGTGTATAGAACATATGTGTGCAGGCTGCCTTAGGTGTGACAACTGAAGTAAAGATCATACTTCATGAAAACTGCCATAGGTATTTTCATTGTGGTTCACACAAAATTTATGTTGTCCCTTTCTTAGATTTCATATACCAAAAAAGTCGATGTTCAAAAGTTTGATACTTTATACATCCAATAAATATTAAAAATTCATTGTTTTGTATGCATTTTTGTTAAGTACTCATTGTTTAATGTAACTGATAAAATTAAAATAATATGTCAACAGGAATTTTCTACAAATGTACCTTTATGACAAAAATCAGTGTTATATTCCATGGATTAATACTTTATTTTGACACAAGATCTTAGTAAATCCCTCAACTGACCAGACTGGGCTTAACTTAGTCTCTTGCCTCATCTTCCAGTACACTGGAATTACAGGCATGCACCATCAGGCCCAGCTTACAATGCATCTTAATTAATATTTACATGTCCTCAATGTTACAGAAGTAGCATTATTAAATATTTTTTCTGATGTGTATATTAGATTTGAAACCACTCACCTTCTCCAATTTTCTCTATTTTGATATAGTCTTCCATAGTTGTTCAACAGGTATTATAGATCCTAAAACAAGAAGAAAAACTGATTTGATGAGAGGTCCTTATCTCAGGGGAGTTTTACACTTTAAGGAGATACTACATATAAAGTTTTTTCCACACTGCCTCCTGCAATATATAGTATTTCATAAATACTAGTTATTATATTAAAACAGTATCTAGAAGGATAAGGCCTCCTGCAGTTATGACTTTCAGAGCTTTATTAGCTCCTAAGTCTTTTCATTTGTATATTCAGTACAGTGTACCACTTAACTTCTTTGAAATTAACTCAAATCCACACATTTTTTCTTCAGTTATCGTCTGTAGTTACATGTGTGACAGTTACCCCAAAGTTTTTAAATGTTCTCTGAATTTACATTGCTTTATATTTTTCTTTTTTTTTTTTTTTAAATTATCTTTATTGGTACATTAAATATACACATCATGATTGCACTCCATAATGGGGATTTGTACCAGTATAAGACACAACTTAATTCTCATTTTTTCCCATAGCCCCACCCACCCTACCACCCCCTGCTTTATATTTTTCAAAATAAATTTTTAGTAATTAGAAGGGATATGGTCTGTTTAATCATCAGAAGTACGACTTTTGTTTAAAGCAGCAAAAATACTTAAGTACTATATTTACAGTTCCTTGAGTTTTAATCTATGTTTAGCAGTCACAAAGACAAAGCACACTTAAAGACTTTCAAAAGTGAAAAAATGCCACTAAGAGCCTAGAAAGATTAAATGTTCAATTCTACATATGTAAAATTCTAACTATAAGGAACCAACCTAAAAAAAAAGAACAGAAAAAAACACACTTGAATCACAAATAGTTACAGAGAATAAAAAAAGTCAAGCAGTCGGACATTCAAGGCTTCTTAGGCTGGGTAAGTTTCCCAAGGACACTTGAGAAGCACAAAGATGATTATCTTGATTTAGCAATCATCCATCACGGATAATAACATCATTATAACTCACAGAGTTAAGTGAATCTTAAGCAGTTCTATTTTTTACATTCCTCTTCAAAGGAAAAAAGAAAATCCAGAAAGCAGAGATTAATCTTTTTAAAATGAGCTCTGCCTGGGTGGGCCTCCGAACCAGCTGCCTTAGGGATTTAGGGATTGGTCATGAGCATTAATCTCAAAACTTTACACTTTTATGAAATGGCAAATGGACAATTAGAATAATTATCTTTTTTCTCAATAACCATATTTAATATACATAGCATAGAGTAAATTATTGAGGTCACTTAGAACAAACAGCTAAAAATTAACTCAGTTACTAAGCCTGACTCAATCTCCTCCCACCATTTTCCAGTTGTAACAATTTGAAATAGAGCTGCTGCTTTGGAATGCATTCTGGAGCCACCTAGGGGTTCTCTCTACCCTAATAACTGTGAAAGGTAAAATATCTGTTTGCATCTGTTCCCAGGGACTTCGAGGTCGTCAGGGGGCGCAAGACCTGCACACTGGCAACTTCAGTACGAGGATATTAGAGACACAAATATTTCTCTCGGGTTTTCGTAGCTTTTCTGCTTCTCGCTACTGCATTGCCCAAAAGGTAAGTATAAAGGCTCCCAGATCCCTCTGGCTCTGAGCCCTGACTGAGTTCCCAGTTTGAAGCTTCGGGTGGGTACAGAGAACAGGGCCTCGCTTCAGCAAGCTACAGCCCTGAACCCGGTCTCGGGGCCGGGGGGGACCTCGCCCGGCCCAAGTGAATCTCGATTTCCACCGCACACGAGAAGGAGAGTCTGGGGCCGAGCTGCACCCTGCAGGCCGGAGCGGTGGAACCGAGGCCATCAGAGCGCCCCTTCGGGCCAGTCGGAGGCCTCTTCCCGAGGGAAGCGTCCAGGCCCCAGGTTTAGCCAGCTGAGGCAGCAGCGCCCAGCTTCCGGGACCCTCGGAAGAGAGGCCTGGCGCGGCGAGGCCCTGAGGCCAGGCCCGGCCTTCGGAACCCCCCTGCTCCTCAACGCTCGGCCACAGCGACACCCTAAAAGCACGACCCTGAGCCCGGATACCCTACCTGGGGTATCGTCCCGCGGCGGCCGAGGCAGCAGCTACCTCGCCTGCGTCTCTCCTGGCAGGACCGTCCAGCGCCAGCTCCAGGAGGCAAGTGCAAGCAGTTTCAAACTCACCGCGCTAAAGGGGCTCGGACCCACCAATCCGGTAACCCGTAGACTTTCAAAGGGGCCAATCAGAGCCCATCTACTCTTGGGCGGGGCTTCCTGTAAGGCTAGAGCGCGAAAACTAGTGGAAACGGCGGCTGGGGAAAAAGCAGGAAGGCGGGCGCCGACAGACTCCATGGTCTCCTATTTCACCTGAGCGTTGTCTTACTGTTTCTAGTTGTCCAGAAGCTACTGATAGCTCTGATTTTCTTTTAATTTTTTTTCTGCCAATATTGGCACAGTTCAAAATTGTTGCCCTCAAATACCTCGGCACAAAAGTAATACTGCACTACACTGGGATTCTATTGTTTTAGTTTTAATACTTACGGTCGGTGTATATCGTGCTGTATGAAAATGAGTGCTTCGTGAACCATGCCAAAGGAGTCCATTTAAGGAAGCTTCACAAGGTAATGGAAAAGAAGCTGATGGGAAAATGAAAGACATGCTCAAAAATGTAAATTTAAAAATTCGAATTATGTATATGCATTTATATTCATATATAGCTGTGCTTTGTTTTTACTTTAAATTTTTATTTACTGAAAAATTAACAACTTTAAATATTTTACAACAATTTCACACTAGAATTTTTAGAATTTTCCAGAAAGTACTCCTGAAAACATAAAAATTCAGCTGGGCACAATGGTATATACTTGTAATCCTAGCTATTCAGGAGGCTGAGGCATCGGGATGACAAGTACAAGGTCAGCCTGAGAAACTTACTAACACCCTGCTTAAAAATAAAAACAAAGTTTTAGATACATTTTAAAAGGGAAAAGAGTTGCAGATGTGGTAGTTCAGCTCACTGGTGAAGCGCGTCTGGATTTGATCTCCAGTACTAGAGAGTGTCAGAGAAACAGAGACGCAAGGAAATACAGAGAGGGACAGAAATCTAAATTGTATTCTAAGTAATCCAGTGCCAAAAATTCTCTCTTCACCATCCTCCATCACACTTCAAGGGATTTCTGCGCTTCAACATCCTTACAAAATCTGTGAGAAAATAAAACAGTGAGGCAGAGTTGGGGTGACAAGGATCCACTCAGTACAAATATCTCTTTGCCTTGAATTTAACAGCATATAGAACAGAGACAGATAGCCATGCCCTCTATATAAGAGTCTTAGAAGACCTGACTAGCATAAAGAATGGATCTGTTACAACCCCTGTGGAGATTCCTTTAAAAAACTACACTTAGGGGCCAGGGATTTAGCTCAGTGGTAACAGCGCCTGTCTTGCAAGCACTAGGACCCAGATTCGATCCCACCCTCCCCCCTAACTTCATACAATACTGGGTGTGGAGCCTCATGCCCAGCAGCAATCAGAACCACATACCACAGTGTGGGATGTGGCGGCTCACACCTGTAATCCCAGCGCTCGGGAGGCAGAGGCAGGAGGATTGTGAGTTTGAGGCTGAGCTCAGGGCCAGCCTGAACCACAAAGCGAGACCCTGTCTCAAAAAACAAAACAAAACAAAACAACCCAACGACAATTAGAGGTGCCATTTGACTCTGCTATTCCTCTGCTAGGCATATACACAAAAGAATTTAAAGATTCATATCACAGCAACATATGTGCACCCATATTTATAGCAGCTCAGTTTGTGATAGTTACATCTTGGAAACAACCAAAATGTCCATCAACTGGAGACTGGATAAAAAAGTTGTGGTTCTTCTACAGAATGGAGAATGCCATAAAAAATGATAAGATTGAATCATTTATACTTAAATGGACACACCTTGAGGATATCCTCATAAGTGAAATAAATAGGTTACAGATGTGTAACTATCATATCTTTTCTCTGGTATGAGAAAATGAAGATGTAAATGAGTTCTAGAATGTATGTTATATATTGTCAAATAGAAAATACTCAAAGCGAAATGGGGCATAGGGGTAAATAACGAGGGGGAAAATAATTAGATCATAACAAAAATGAAAAGAAATAAGCTTATGTATATGGGGGTGGGAGAGGTAGGGGGTGGGTAGGGGTATGGGAAAAATGAGAATTAAGTTGCATCATATACTGATACAAATTGTCCTTGTTGAGTGCAATCGTAATGTGTATATGTAATGTACCAATAAAGATTTCAATTAAAAAAAAAAGAATGGAACTGGTTACTCACATGTATTTAAATGTTTAAGACTTTCTATACCATGAGCCACATTTGTCACTCGGCCCTACATGAATACTTAGCCTGCACAAATTTTTGTTCCTTGATGACAGAGCCAGAGCCTGATGGTGGGCTTAGGAGTTTGAGAATTCTTTCTTGACCTTTCCATTGTTTTCTCACACCACCCCCTCCCCCGTCCCGCACTGGGGAATTAAACCTAGGACCTCGTGCAAGAGGCAAGTGCTAAACCACTGTGTTACATCCCCTAGGCCCCTATGAACGTCTATAATTTAAAAATTCACTTTTTAAAGGAAAATTGACTGCCCACAAAAGTGCTGTAGGGAATTCAGGGTCTTCTCTTCTCAGGACACTATTTTAATGATGAATATATATCTTTTTCTGAAAGCTTAAGGAAAAAATTAAACTTACAGGGCTGGGGAGTTAGCTCAGTGGTTCTGGCGCCTGTCTTGCAAGCGCAAGGACCTGGGTTCGATCCCCGGCAACCACGTACCATACTGGGTGTGGAGACTCACCCCAGCAGCAACCAGTACCACATACCACAGTGCCAGGCGTGGTGGCTCATGCCTGTAATCCCAGCACTCGGGAGGCAGAGGCAGGAGGATCGCTATGATGTGAGTTTGAGGCTGAGCTCAGGGCCAGCCTGAACCACAAAGTGAGACCCTGTCTCAAAAAAATCTTAAAAAAAAAAAAAAAGAAAAAAAATTAAACTTACATCATGTTAAAAGAGTGAGTAATTCATTATGTTCATTTTACATTCAATAGAGAGAAGATCACATTTTTCACAACTGCTAGGCTAGATTTTTCAATTTAACTCTGTTATCTTTGAAAGTTTCAGAGGTTGTTGTACATTTATGCTGCATCTGAATGACTACAGTTTACCCACTTTGGCTCACTTCTACTGAGTGTGTCTAAACACAACACTGTATGCTATAAATACAAAAATGATAAGACACATTTTCTGCTATAGGTGCTGATGTGGAGGAGCACAAGGATATCTGGAATTCTTTTCTGGCACTTTGATCGTAACTTATGTGACAAAGTGAGCATATAAAGGAGAGCATAAGAGAGGGAGTTACTAAGTCTGACAGAAGGGAAAAAAAAGATTATACATGTTTAATCAAGTTGCACTTTTTTCCCAATATTATAAACTGTAGTTGGGTGAACCTGAAGATTTGGAGACCAGGAACATGCAGGATCAAGTGAATTCTGGAAAGAAGTACATGAACTAATCACAAGGACCTCTGTGGAGCTTGTGATGGGGCACAGACATACGAATGAGATTTTTGTATCTTGAATTTTGAGCCACATAATGTATTATCTAGTCCAGAGGTAAATGAATGAATCTTGCCAATCTTACAACATTTTTTATTTTTTATTTTTATTTGTTTTTGAGACAGGGTCTCACTTTGTAGTTCAGGCTGGCCCTGAGCTCAGCCTCCAACTCACATCACAGCAATCCTCCTGCCTCTGCCTCCCGAGTGCTGGGATTACAGGCGTGAGCCACCACACCCGGCACTGTGGTATGTGGTACTGGTTGCTGCTGGGGTGAGTCTCCACATCCAGTATGGTATGTGGTTAACTGGGGATTGAACCCGGGTCCTTGCGCTTGCAAGACAGGTGCCAGAACCGCCAAGCTAAATCCCTGGACCCAACATTTTTTATTTATGGTGGGTGTATTAGCTTGTGACCTTATCTTAAACTGAAGTGCACCCAAGTATCAAGATGCTTCCACAGTTTAAATGTGTATGTTTCTCCTGAAGTCCTATGTTGGCATTAATCCTCCGGGTGATTGTACTCAGGGTAAGGTTTTAGAGGGTTTTAGGACACCACTGGTGAAGAGGGTTCGTGTCCCTGTAAGTCGGGTCTGTCCATCTCCTCTGTCACATGAGAACACTCCTCCTCCCTGTTGCCTTTTCACTATTTGAAGATACAGCCAGAGCCACCACCTTGGAAGCAGAGAGCAGTCCTCACCAGGTACTCCATCTGCTGGCAACTTGATCTTAGACTTCCCACCCTCCAGAATTACACAGAATGTATTGTTATTCGGTATAAGTTTCAGTCTAAGGCATTTTGTTTTAGCACTAGAAACAGACTAAGACAGTAACCGCTTTTAAGAAAATAATACAGGGCCGGAGATTTAGCTCAGTGGTTCCGGTGCCCGTCTTGCAAGAGCAAGGACCCAGGTTCAATCCCCAATTCACCACATACCATACTGGGTGTGGAGACTCACGCCCAGCAGCAACCAGTACCACACACCACAGTGCCGGACGTGGTGGCTCACGCCTGTAATCCCAGCACTCGGGAGGCAGAGGCAGGAGGATTGCTGGGATGTGAGTTTGAGGCTGAGCTCAGGGCCAGCCTGAACCACAAAAGCAAGAACTTGTCTCAAAAAAACAAAAAACAAAAAAGAAAATAATACAAAACAAAGTGTGATAAGAAATACATATGAAAATAATCATAAAATTATAAAACGTTTTAAAAGTTTAAAACTTACACAAAGTCATAAATCCACAAAAATATTTTATGAGTTGCCTGACATATGTTTATATTTGTTCTCTCTCCTCCCCTTTGCTATGTTTTTGGAGTCATATATTAAATTCTTACTTACCCACCCACTTGACAAACTATAATCTTTGTTTTTTCATATAACACAGCCTTGCAATATTTCTACATAGAGAAAAGGGACAATTTTACTTTCTCTTCATTTACATGATTAATGTAAATTGGCTTTATTAGTTTTATTTTTAAAGTTGTCTTTTTAAAATGATTATTTCACAAAGCTTACCTTGCTTTCCAATGTCATTATGGTGTGTCCTTTAAATTTTGGAATACCTTTCAAACACAAGAAGACTCTGACTAAATTTGTTTCACAGATGAGCAGTATGTGATCTAAGACTCTTCTCTACATACACAAGCATTGTGGTAAATTCTGATTCACATGCTTCTAAATCTCCCAGGGTCTAGAGTTGTTTTATACCTTTGTAATCATCTCTGCTGCCCTTGTGAGTGTATTTCTGACACTGCGGAAGTTTACTCTAGACCAAGTGCTTGGGTTCAGATTGGGAGCATATTCCTCAAGGGTCATGTGTGAAAGCTGTTTCCAAGAATGATGTTACTGGGAAGTGGTGGCACCTGTAAGAGAGGGAGCCATGTGTGTGTGTGTGTGTGTGTGTGTGCATATGTGTGTATATGCATGCATGTATGTGCACGTGTGTGTGGTGGTGGTGGTGTCAGTGTCTTCCAGTCAGTGAGGACATGTCCTGGCAGGGGGTGATGAGACCCTAGTCTTCTCTTTCTGTCTCACCTTGTGGCTGTGAGATGAGCAACTTCAACCCCTGGGAAGTGCTGCCTGCCCTACCTCAAGCTTACAAGTCGCACGGCGACCAATCTGGGCTAAAAACCTCCAGAACTCTGAGCCAGAATCAACCTTTCTTCCTTCTACAGTCGATTGTTTCAGGCATTTTGTCACAATGAAGGAAAACTGATTGGCATGGGGTAGGAATGTTACCCTTTCCTTTTGTCTTTATAAATCTGATCATCAGAAGAGCTTTCCAAAGCCAACTTTTCCTCTACTGCCCACTTGAACCTGGTTCAGCTCATACACTTGACCATGTACCTTCCATTCCAGACATCAGAGAAGTTAGCAGAATAGGAGAAAGAAATCTTCCTTCCTGGAAGCCAGGCCTACATTACAATTCCTGGTAATAATTTGAAAATACTTTGTGAGGCCAGGGAGTTAGCTCAGTGGTACCAGCGCCTGTCTTGCAAGCGCAAGGGCCCGGGTTCAATTCCCTGGTAACCACATAACAATACTGGGTGTGGAGACTCATGCCAGCAGCAACCAGGACCACATACCACAGTGCTGGGCGTGGTGGCTCACGCCTGTAATCCCAGCACTCGGGAGGCAGAGGCAGGAGGATTGCTGGGATGTGAGTTGGAGGCTGAGCTCAGGGCCAGCCTGAACTACAAAGCCAGACTCTGCGGTCCCCCCCACAAAAAAGAAAAAGGAGTAGTTTATTTAGCTCATGGTTCTAGAGGCTGAGAGCCATGGGAGAGGCCTGTACAAAGCAGAACCCTCCACATAACCTTCATTCAACTCAGTGTATCCCCAACCCTTCATCTCATGACAACTTCATAAATATTTGGAACAAATAGCTGTTGTCAGAGCTGTTGGGATCATCAGGGCATGGGTCAGAGATTGAGCTCAGTGGCCCTGTGCCTGCCTTACAAAGGTGAGGTCCTGAGTTTGATTTCTCATACAGCAAAAATTGATACAGAAAGGGGGGGGACTATCAAGACTGTTGCTATAATTAAGTCTTTGAGATATTTAAAAATTATTTTATGGATCCTTGATGTTCTTTAAATTTGATCACATTAATGCTTATGCCTAAGGTAGGCTTTTCTGCCAGAATTAAAAGTGAGAAAAAATGTTTAAGTCTTTATGTTTATAAAGTCCAAAAACAAGGCAATGAGTACCTCTTTCGTCAGCAAGTTAAGAAATTAATATAAAAGCTGATTTTCTAACAGTGTCAAACAATGCAGTTCTAATTTAATTCAGTAAACTATCACCTGGCATGATACCAGCCTGAGACTTCATTTTTAAGGTTTACTGTATTTGACAGATTTCACAACCATAACAATATCCTCTTCTTGCCACCATGACATGAAACGTAATTCACTTCTTCATGAAGTCAAGCATTTCAGAGTCTTGGGGAGGCCGAGGGCCTCTCTGTGAGCATCACAGATCTGCTGGTGCATGCTGTAGCTCACTGTACACCTGTGATGTGCCCCTGAAACATCACACACACAACACACAACACACACACACACACACACAGAGAGAGAGAGAGAGAGAGAGAGAGATGCACATCGTGAAAAGACAGAAAATTCATTTGTGTCAGTTGCACTCACCAAATATTGAGCATCTTGTGTTTGTCATTATCTGAGGAAGACTAAGGATGCAAGATGAATGACTATCTGTCCTCCCGGGAATGGGAGAAACTACGGAGATAAGAAATATAACAAATGATTATGCTTCTATAATGCTAGTTATCTTTTTTCATCTGGGTTTTCAGAACCAAGGGCTATGAGGATACAGAGAAGGGAGATGGCCAGAGAGGGGATGTCATCCTGGCCCCCCAACATCTGGCGACTCTATTGAGCCTTTCCCGTGCGGCAGGGTCCCCTGGGCATTGAGAGTAAGACACATACGAGGACAAGAGCCAGAGCTGCGTTCAGGTGAAGCACCGATTGAAATAAATGTCACAGGCACTCCCACATTTCATGATGAAAAAGAAACATAAGCAGGAGCCAGGGGTGGCTACACGTGCCTGCAATCCGGGCGCCCTGGGAGGCTGAGACAGGAAGATGAAAACAGGAGATCAGCCTGGGCAACATAGGAACTTTATGAAACTCTGTCTCAAAATAAATAATAATAATAATTAATAATTAATAATAATAATGAGAATTGAAGGGGTGGGTTAAACACACAGGCAGAAGGATCTCTTGTGTGCTTTGGAATTTGCATGGAACTCTTTAAAGCTGAACAGAAGTTACCTTTGACATCATTCTTGAAATATGAGCCCAACTGTATCAAGTAGAAACGTAAGAAGACAGTTGTGCAGGTATGTTTCATTCTGGGTGAAAAAAAAAGGAAAACGTGGGGTAGGCGCAGAGGACAGCACAGCCGCAGGGGCTGGAAAGCAAGGTCCTCACAGAGATGAAAGGAGCTGGGGGCTGGGAAAGGGAGCTGAACTCATCTCATCAAGAGCTCTGCAATGGCCGGGCGGCCAGCAGCACTGCACGCAGCCGATGGGAATAACTTTTCCTTTGACCAGGGACTAATAGGGTTTCGCTTTCCCTCGTACAAGGAGCGAGAATGCCGGTTCAAAAGCAGTTCCCCCTAGGAGTATACAGGTCATAATGTCTGAGCTGGGGTCAGTGCCATAAAGGCTGAAATTGATCATTTCGCTCTCCTTTCCTTCTTCCACCTTCCCGTGTGTGTGTCCCCGTCCCCTCCCCCGGTCTCTTTCTCTCCCTCTGTCTCGTCTTCCGGGCTCTCCTCCCTTCTCTCCCTACGTTGTGACTATATCACCACTAGAGGGCAGTAGAGACAAGTTGGTAAAATAGATGGTGCTGCAGTCGACTCTGCCAGCTGTAGGCCAGATAATTTTTCTTCTCGTTTGTCTCTTATGATGATTAAAACCTTAATTCAGTTATTCCACAACTAAGAAATATGTGACAAGTATATTTAGTGGGTTTACCTCTAGCTAAATTAGTACATTATAGCTATTTTTGGAAGACAATAAAGCTGAATTTAAAAGACCAGAAAACAAGATGACATTTAACTTTTTTACAATAACCAATTATCACGTCACGATCTTTAAGTTTTGCCAGAAAATCCAACCTAAGGTCATTTAGCTACATTCCCAGCCCATTTTTATTGTTTATTTTAAGACAGACTCTCACTAGTTGTCCCAGACTGGCATCAAATTTAGAATCCTCTTGCTTATCCTCCTGAGTAGCTGGGACTATGACATGTGACATCAAACTCTCCTTCTCAGGCTGGGGATTTGGCTCAGTGGTTCCGGTGGCTGCCTGGCAAGTGCAGGGTCAGGAGTAAGATTCCCACTGACCACACCACAGTGCCGGCCGTGGTGGCTCACGCGTCTAATCCCAGCACTCAGCAGGCAGAGGCAGAGGCAGAGGATTGCTGTGAGTTCCAGGCTTGCCTAGGCTACCTAGTGTGCTCAGGGCCAGCCTGAACTACAAAGCAAGACCCTGTCTCAAAACAAACAAAACAAAACAAAACCAAAAAACCCCTCTCCTTTTCAACTTTTCAATTGCATGAGAAATAGAACTTCTAAACCTACTGTACATTATAATAAAAAACAAAGAAGTACAGATTGGTAATCATATTGTTTTTACAGCGACCACACACAAAAGGGCATATACCACCAGTCATAATTTACTTATATAATTCCAAGACACTATCATTCAACTGACACTTTAAAATCTTTCACAGTCCAAACATGACTGTGTATTAAACCTTTCATCAGAGTAACCTTATATTATTAAAAGGAAGGAACACTTAGCTCAGTGGTGCCATTGCCTGCCTTGCAACCTCAAGGTCATGAGTTCAATCCCCAGGATGGCAAAAAAAAAAAAAAAAAAAAAAAGATAGGAAAGAAGGGAGAAAGAAAGAATGAATGGAGAAAGGAAAGAAGTAGGAAGGAAGGGATAAATGGAGGGAGGAAGAAAAGGAGAAAGAAAAAGTCAGGAAGGAAAAAAGGAAAGAAATAAGAAGGAAGGATGGAGTGGGCTAACCTGAGACATCAGAGCTCACGTGCCACTGCACGTTTGCTACACAGCTTGAGTCCGAGATGGCCCTCCAAGGCCTCGGGGTAAATGCTCACTCCCCTCAGTCATGCTGTTGGGAGCTGTGGGAGGCAGAAGAGCTGGGGAAGCAGGTAGTCTCCTAGTGACTGAGCATGTGTCCTGGGGGGACTGTGGGAGCCAGGACACGCTCCTCCTCCTCATCCCCTCACTGCTCCTGTCCTTGCCCCTGTCTCTTTTGTCCTGGTGATGGGGTGGATGGCTGTGCTACCTCTCATGGGTCCAAAAGCAATAAAGCCAACCAGCCATGGACTGAACCTTAGAAAACTGTAAACCAAATCAAATCTTTCCTCTTTATAACTTGATTTTCTTGGGTACATATTATAATAATGTAAAAATAATGGAATGGATATAACCCACAACTAAAGTATTTCTGCAAGCACTCTGGTATTTTAAAAGATTTATAAGTACCTTACTCAGCAGTTTAGGAAAAAGAATGACAGGGTCAGAGCAGCTGAAATTTAAATAGAAGTTTAGATGATATTCCAGCAGTATTGAGTCTAAATACCACATCCAAGGGTTGAAAGGTGAGGCTTTGTAAACTCTTTCAGTCAGGAAGAGGTCTAAGTTGAATAATATCTTCCACCTTTAAAAACATAACCAAGCAAAATGCTTTAAAGTAAACTTGTCTTCATTATAATGGTTTTCAAATGCTTGCAAGAGCCATAATCATCGAATTATAGAATAAAAAAGTGGAATGACACTTCACAGATCACCTCATGAAAAAAGGAGGAGTGTTAAAGAAGTGAAGCATTTACATTTAGTCTGCTTTCAGAGCTGTGTGCTTATTTATTACATAAGCGCTAAATAGAGAGTGTGACTTTTCAGTATTAGGATCTATCTGGTTGTAGTAGCTACCTTTATTTGATTGATTGATTGATTGATTATACTGGAAAATGAACCCAGTACTCCCAATGGAGCTATATCCCCTGCTCATTTTATTTATTTACTTTGAGACAGGGTCTTGCCAAGTTGCTACATTGCCAAGGCTAAGCTCAAATGTTTCATTCTGCTGCCTCAGCCTCCCAGAGTGCTGGGATTACAGGTGTGTGCCACCGGGTTGGGCTGTAGCTGTCTTTAGTACTATTTCGATATCATCCCATATACTGCTTATTTTGAATAGAATATCTTCAAAAACACAGCATCCAGTTGAGACACAGGTCAGCTGGAGGAAGTGACGTCGAGGGCGGCTCCACCACCCGCTCAGCGTCAGACCGCCAAGTGCAGGACAGGATGCACATCTGAACCCGGATTCCCTAACTCCACAGGCTGCTTCCCTACCAGCAGTCAATAATCCACTTTCATGCAACAGAACACATCTGTGGCACACTGTTAAGATAACAAATGACTTGAAATATCAATGACACTAATTTTTTGTAAGTAGGACTTATATATTTCTCTTACACTGTTGATCTTCATGATTATTTTATTCTCACTAGGGTCTCCTAAAGAATGGTAGAAGTGTATCACTTTATTTAAATAAGAATGTGAGGAAAGAAGGTTGAATCAGTGGATTATACTAGAGTATTTAAAATAATTATTCGTTAGTATTGGAGCAGCGCACTGATTAACTTTAGATAACATCGATGAAAACACTGAGACCTCATTTTCAGCTCAGGCTTTCTCTCATCACAGAATTTCCCATTGAAGATATGCGTATGTCTGTGTGATGGTGGGATTAAGCAGCGGGTGTCTAAGAACACACTGTATCGAGGATACCTTATTACCGACATCTTTTTATATGACTATTAATTACAGCAACGATGTAACCCGTGTGCGTCCCTGGATCACAAGTGGACATTAACCTTGGAATGAGGACACTAGTCACACATGCGTCCTCCCACCCCATCTCATCCTGCCAGTGCCTCACCCTGGCACTACTGCACCCTAACTCCTCATTCTTGTGCTTAAACCCTTATTCGGATTAATCATATCTTTAGAGTCTTTCAAAAGATGTATAATCTTTTAAAATATGCTTACATTTCATAGAAAAACTTATCACCTATAAAAAGTTGAAAGAGTCATGGCAAGGAGAGCCATAGGCCACTTAGTCTCCTACCAAATTTGATTCCTTTGTTCTCCCCCGCACCCCGGCCCCTCCCTCCCATTTTGGCCCACTCTCCCTATAATCTGTTTTTTGGGGGATACCAGATGGAATGTATGACCTTGTGCTTTAAAGCAGGAGCCAGAAACACTGAGCTAAATCTCCAGGCCTCCCTGTAATCTTTTAAAAGTAAACCACAGATACAGACCTCTTACAGATAAATGTTTTCTTAAGTATAAGAAAAATGTTGTTTAGCCCAAACACCCTGATCACATCTAAGAAAGTTTTGTGATCTCTACATTACACAATAATCTATCTGTATGCAAGTAGGAATTACTGTCCACAAATAGATTTTCTTATTTTTAAACTGAGATAATATCAAGATATATAAATTGCTTTATTTGTTCTCTTTTGGGACTGTTTTTATAGTCTCTTTTGTTTTTATTTTCATGGTTTTTTTTTTTTGAAACAGGGTCTTGCTTTGTAGTTCACACTGGCTCTGAGCTCAGCCTCAAACTCACATCACAGCAATCCTCCTGCCTCTGCCTCCCGAGTGCTGGGATTACAGGTGTGAGCCACCACGCCCGGGACTGTGGTATGTGGTACTGGTTGCTGCTGGGCGTGAGTCTCCACACCCAGTATGGTATGTGGTTAACCGGGGATCAAACCCAGGCCCTTGCGCTTGGAAGACAGGCGCCAGAACCACTGAGCTAACTCCCCAGCCCTCATGATATATTTTTGAACCAATCGTCCTGTGACAGTGTTTTCTTGTTGTCACTTAATTTATTGTAGTGATCCTCTATTTTGATACATTATCTCCTGAATTCTGAACTGTTCTGAGGGCTGGTTAAATTGGGGTGAGACATTTTTGGCAGAAACTCTTGATAAGGATGTTGTGAACTTCATACCACATTCTGTCAAGAGGGACATGATTCCGGCTGCCTACACTTAATTGGTGATTTTTTTTTTTTTTTTTTAGGTTTTTTGAGACAGGGTCTCGCTTTGTGGTTCAGGCTGGCCCTGAGCTCAGCCTCAAACTCACATCACAGCAATCCTCCTGCCTCTGCCTCCCGAGTGCTGGGATTACAGGCGTGAGCCACCACGCCCGGGACTGTGGTATGTGGTACTGGTTGCTGCTGGGCGTGAGTCTCCACGCCCAGTATGGTATGTGGCTACTGGGGATCGAACCCGGGCCCTTGGGCTTGCAAGACAGGTGCCGGAACCACTGAGCTAAGTCCCCAGCCCTTAATTGGTGATTTTTAATTAAATCTTTCCACTTCAAAGATATATGCACAAATTGTTGGATACTTTTCTTTTCTTTTTTTTTTTTTTTTTGAGACAGGGTCTTGCTTTGTGGTTCAGGCTGGCCCTGAGCTCAGCTTCCAACTCACATCACAACAATCCTCCTGCCTCTGCCTCCCGAATGCTGGG
This sequence comes from Petromus typicus, assembly GCA_004026965.1. NCBI lineage: Eukaryota > Metazoa > Chordata > Mammalia > Rodentia > Petromuridae > Petromus > Petromus typicus. The sequence goes on along the minus strand of PVIR01001136.1, from coordinate 105,465 downwards.
ATTACAGGCGTGAGCCACCATGCCTGGCACTGTGGTATGTGGTACTGGTTGGGCTGGGCGTGAGTCTCCACTCCCAGTATTGTATATGGTTATGGGGGATTGAACCCAAGTCCTTGTGCTTGCAAGACAGGCGCCGGAACCACTGAGCTAACTCCCCAGCCCAGATTGTTGGATATTTTTCCATTCATGAGGTGCATTGTGGGAGGGGTACAGGGTCATGCCATGTTAGCATCAGACTCCTGCTCGAAAGTTCTTCCTGCCTGAGTCTTCCAGGTGAAGGCAGCATGGTCTCAGATTGGGTGGACCTTGGTTCTCTCCCAGCTGCCACTGCAGTAGGCATTCCTACAATGGATGGGAAGTTCCAATGAGTGAACTGTAATCATTTCCCAAGACTCAGCAGCAGAGTGGTTTTGCTATCGTATGAGCTTGCAGTGGATTCTCCATCGGCACTTGATTGTGGTATATTAAATTACATGTTCTTGAGAAATTAATTCACTGAGTATAATTTTCCATATTTTAGCATATGTAGGGGTAATGTGCTCCTTTGTATTTAATATCTCAATTTAGGTCTTAAGAGTGTTTAAATTCATAATTCTATGCCTTTATGACTTTTCTTTTTTTCTCATATAATCTTGCCAGAGTGTATCTATTTGTTTGCATTTGAAGAATTAATGTATGGCTCAATTAACATTCACTGTTAAAAATTTGTTTTATATTTTATTGATTTCTCCTCATATTATCTCACTACTATGCATTCAGTTTTAGTATTTTGTCTTTTGTAGAATATTAGAATTCATATCTACAATATTCTTCTATCTCTTTCAGTTCCAAGAACTGAACCCATAGCCTTCGCCCTGAGCTAAATCTCCAGCCTGTTGCTAAAGTTTTTATTTTTAGGTAGAATCTCACTAAATCACTACATTGCCTAGGCTGGGTTCCCAATTGTAGTCCTCTTCCCTAAGCCTCCCGAGTGCTGGGATCACAGGCCTGCTTGGCCAGGTTCTGCTGAAGTAGATCTCATATTACCGTTTTTCCCCTACTCCATGAGCTTTGATATGTAATGTGTTAACTTTTTGAATATTTGGAATATAATAAAAAATAAGTTTTTAAGGCATTACCTGTGTCATTTCTACTTCATTTGCAGTTAGCTTTTCTCTTACTTATTGGTTATACATTCCTGATTCTTTTCACACCTGGTAATATTTTACTGAGACATTATCACTGTTACTTTGTTGGGTGTGGGTCCTTTTGCATTCCTATAAATATTTTTGTACCTTGTTCTGCCTAAGTTCCTTGGAAATAGTTTGATCCTTCTCGGTACTGCTTTTATGGCTTGTTAGCTAGAACTGGAGCTGTGTTTAGTCTAGAGCTAATTATAGTAGTCCCTATTTTCTCAGGGCTCTTCCTGCTGTTCCAGCAATCAAGAGCTTCTCTAGTCTTGCAGGTAGAAACAGGCACCATGGCCCTCCTTTGGTGCATCCTGGCTACTGTTTTCTTTTACCACCTTGAGTTATTGTATTAATAGTTTTCTCTAGAGAAACAGAACAATCAGGGAACAATTAAAGTGGGTGTGTCTTTGAAGACATTGGCTTCTGTAATTGTGGAGGTTTAGAAATTTTAAAATCTGTAGTCTGAAAGCTGGCGACCTAGTAGAGACAATGGTGTAAGTTCCCACCCAAAAGCCGTCAGGCAGCCTCTCAGTCTAAGAAGAGCAGATGTTTCGATGTAAATCCAGAGCAGATGCAGGCATGGAAATGTCTACACAAGCATTCAGTGGGGCGGAATTCCTTTTTTCTCAACTTTTTATTCTAGTCAGAACTATCACTCATTGGCTGAGTCCCACTTCATGTGGAAGTCTGCTTTCCTCAGTCCACTTATTCAGATGTTAATCTCATCCAAAAAATATTCACACAGACAAACCCAGGATGATGTCACCCAATATCAACGACCCCCTGACTTGAAGTTGGCCCCTCAAATGAACTGTCGCAGTGGGTCTCCTCTCTCCTTCCAAGGTTTACTTGCCAGAATCCTCAAAGAGGACCATCTTCAGGTTGACATGTTCTCTGTGCATCTCTCTCTCCCCGCTGGGACCCTGCAGATGGCATCTTGTCAATTGGATCCCTGCCTTCTCAGCTTTGCCTTGATTCTCTCAAGGTGGTACATCAGAGCCATCATAAGGTTTGGTCTGTTTGACTCCGAGCTCTTGTGAGTCACTGTTCTTTGACGTTCAGTATCTGAAAAGTATTTTTTCATATATTTTATTCATCTGAGATTTTTAAAAGGATTGTTTAAGGAGGATCACTTCAGTATCTGCTACTTTAAACTCTAAGCAGAAGTCCCTAGAGTGTTTCAGGTTATAATTTTGTTTTTAATATTTTTGTTTGTATTGGAGGTTGAACCCAGGGCCTTCTCACTGAGTGGCCTCAGCCACCTTTACTTCTTTTCAATTGTAAGACAAGGTGTTGCCAAGACCTTAGGTTGTCAACACCAGCCTCAGACTTGTGATCTTCCTGCTTCACAAGTGTGCTGGGACTATAGGCGTGTGTCACCATGCTTAGCTGATTTATTTTCCAGGTTTTTTTTTTTTTTGAGACAGGGTCTCGCTTTGTGGTTCAGGCTGGTCCTGAGCTCAGCCTCAAACTCACATCACAGCAAGCCTCCTGCCTCTGCCTCCCGAGTGCTGGGATTACAGGTGTGAGCCACCACGCCCGGCACTGTGGTATGTGGTACTGGTTGCTGCTGGGGTGAGTCTCCACATCCAGTATTGTATGTGATTACCCAGGGATCAAACCTGGGCTCTTGCGCTTGCAAGACAGGTGCCGGAACCACTGAGCTAAATCCCTGGCCCAGCTGATTTTTTTCTTTAACTTGGAATTATTTAGAAGTGTGCTACTAAAATTTATAAATATAAAAATTTCTATTTTATAATATTAAAATTAGTTGTTTAATTTAAAACATAATAGTCTATGTTCTATTCACCTGCTACATATGTGGTCAGTTTTGTAAATGTTCCATGTAAATCTAGCTATAATTTTTGGTGTAAAAAAATTTTTTTTTGAAACAAAGTTTCGCTTTGTAGTTCAGGCTGGCCCTGAGCTCAGCCTCAGACTCACATCACAGCAAGCCTCCTGCCTCTGCCTCCCGAGTGCTGGGATTACAGGTGTGAGCCGCCATGCCCGGCATTGTGGTATGTGGTACTGATTGCTCCTGGGCGTGAGTCTCCACACCTAGTATGGTATGTGGTTACCAGGGAATCGAACCCGGGCCCTTGTGCTTGCAAGACAGGCACTGGAACCACTGAGCTCAATCCCTGGTCCCATAGTGTAAAATTTTTAATAAATTCATTAAACTCAATGTCATTAGTTGTATCAGTCAATCTCCTAATCATTGTTAAACTTTTAACTTCACTTGTCAATAATTTAGATAAATATATTGAAATCTCTTATCATAATAGTTGGATTTATCAATTTATACCAGCAATTCTATTTAATTTTGCTTCATATTTTTGTAGATATTTTGCTGAGGAGATATTTAGTATTTTTATACTTTCTTGTTAAATTGAACATTTTTATCATTATATAGTGAAATCTTTTTTTCTAATAACACTTTTGTTTTAAAGTTTGTTTTAGAATTATCTGATGGAAACTTGTATTATTTGCACTTCCAAATTTTCCAGTAACCAAATTAAGCAGGTAAAAGCAACAAGTTATTTCAATTTTAACAATACACTTTAACCTAACATATCCAAAATATTATATTGCCTCCATATGTAATCACCATAATTATTAACAAGATATTGGGCATTCTTTCTGGTTTGTGGTTTTTAAAATGTAGTACATGCTGGCCATTCTCAGCACATCTCAAATCATACTAGACATATTCCATGTGCTAAGTAGCCATTTGTGGCTAAGGCCTCTCATGCTGGAAAATGCATATTTGCATAGGTTATTTTGGGTTAGTATTTGTTACCTTTTTTTGCCCTTTTTTGCCTTGACATTTTTTAGACACTTAAATTCTGTAGTTGGGTATATATAAAATTTGACAACAGGACAACTTTGAAGTCAAGCTGTACTTTTCATTTAAAAGAATGTTGTGATTTCCGTCCAGGTGGCATTTGAGCCAAAGCACTCATTGCCTGCACTTATGTTAGCTTTGAAAGAACCAGCATCAACCTTGGAGGAATAGGGGAAGGGGTTTAGAGTCAAATCCCAGGAGAGCAGAGTAGCATATTTTGAATCTCTGAGAACAGCTGTAGGGCAAACGTGGGGGGAAGTGTGAATGAAACATATTTGGCAATATATCGAGAGGAAACAAAATAATTCACTCTTCATAACTGTTAAGAACCAGTGGCTTTTAGTTGTTGTTTGGTTTATTTGGAAAGTACTGAGTCCCAATGCTTGTGGTAACATAGATAATATATTATGCAGTTATTCAGGAATAGAAAAGTGATTCATAAAAGTTGGGTGAGTGTGATCAAAGTTTAGAAACACTTTAATCAACTTATTTTGTTTTTATTTTACTGGCTGTATGTGCACATTAATTGCACATAATAAAAATATACATCTATGTACATCAAAAAGACCTTCATACCCAAGCATAAAATAACTCAAAGGGATAAGAACACTTTGCTGTAGTTTGAGAGCATTTCTTCTTTTTTCCTTAGATTTATATGTAATATGTATCATATATTCAGTGCATGTTAACTATGATTAAATAAGCTTTCTGGACTTCAGTTTTGCTTTTATACAATATGATAATCTCTAAAGCGGCAAGTTCTGGAGATTTCTATTTAATATACATAGATTTCTGTTTCCTTTTTGTACTGGTGTTCGGGATTGAACCCAGGGCTCTGTTCATGGCTGGCAAGTGCTCTGCCACCGAGCCCCACCCCCGTCTACTTCTGAAATCCTAGTTTATTAGGATATCCAGCTTGTGTGCATGGTGATGAGGCTTGAACTCAGGGCCTGGCCAGTGCTGGACAAGTCCTCTAGGACCGAGCCACGCCCCAGCTCTCTTCTCTCAATAGATACCACTTTTAGCGCCTCTTTTAACCCTTCTGGCTCAGTGATGCCTCATCTCTGGAACAAACCCGAGACCCACAACTTAAAGGAGAAGGGGATTATTTCGGTTCAGAGTTTCAGAGCTGAGTCTGCTGGCTGCAAGACAGAAACAGGATGCGGAGGAGAATGGTGACGGAAAGTGCTCAACTCAGGGCAGCCAGAAAGCAGAGAAAGAAAACACGGACGAACCAGGAATAAGCACCTTCCAGCTCACGCCCAGGGACCCGCCCAGCCCGGACCCCGCCTAACACAAGTCCGCGACAGTGTTCCCGCGGCCCAGTCACCTTCCACACACACGGCAGTTTCCGGGCACATGGGAGATCTGAGCCATCACACCTCTCTTGTTATGTGCCTTTCCATTCTGTCACGCCTTTTAAACACCAGTACATTGAACTGGAGTGCAGACGGATGTTTCTCTTTCTTGCTCCGCGATACACACATGAAGGCAGAGGCGGGAAGCACTTGCGAAGTCTAGTCTATCCCATGGGTTTGCTTTGTTCTTCACTTGCACAGGTCTTCTGTGCTCCACTATTTCTCCCAGGCTCCCTGTAACTTTCCGTTGTTTAATTTCAGATGACAGGAATGCAACCCTGTGGGGAGGGAGACAGCGACGGTTTATCTCTGTTTCCATAGGAACCAGGAGCGTGTCTGGCACATGGTAATGGCCTAATAAATCATTTTACAGTGAAATAACCTGAAATCATGAAGAATGGGATAAATGTGAGTCAAGAATGGTATTTACGTACCTTTTACAGGCATACCTGGGGTTGTTTTAAAAGGCTGAAGATAGAAGTAAGGCTATAAAGACAATCTGAAGAAAAATTCAAGATAGCAAATTCTTCTGTAGGAAAAAGTTACTTGGTTAATTATACACACAGAAAAGCCAGACAAGTAGCACTTAAGTTCTACACATATGCACATATTTAACTCTGTATGACCTCTATAAGGCATTCAATATTGTGGGGAGAACATTCTCTCTTGACACTTTTAAAAGCCTGTACCCTTCCCTGCATCAGCCTCTTTCACGGGTTTGGCTTTACCCCTGATCTGTGAGTCCCTGCCTCCTTCACAGATGCTTCCTCCCCCCTGCCACAGCTCCTGAGTTCCACGTGGCGGCTCCTCTCTCCTAATTTTCTTTTCCTGAATGGTGTCTTTGCACTTCCGGTTTGTGGCTTCCACCCACATCATGGTGATGACTAAATCCTAATTTCTCTTCTGAGTTCCAGGCTTACTTATTACGTGCTGGACCTCTCTTCCCGTAGTTCTTACCGGCATTTTCATCTCAAATATTTTCCTCACCAAATATAGTTTCTCTCTCTCTTAGTACCTGTCACTATTTTACCCACCCCAGAAATCTCAGTATTATTTAATTTGGGGGTGAGAAGTCCTGGAGATTGCACCTAGGGCCTTGCACATGCTAGGTAAAGACTCTACCACCTAGCTGTATGCCCAGTTCTTCCCATCAGATCTTAAATCTGCCATTTCAGTAACTTCCTGCTTGTCCCACTTTTGTTTTCTTCTCAGTCAACCCCCTATGACCATTACTCTCCCTAAAAGTATTCAGTAGCTCTCAGACCCAGTGATGATAAAGCCTAAACTGTTAGCATAAATTCTACTTCCTTCTAGTCTATTCTGCTCTGTCCCACCTCTAAGGTCCCCTTGGCCAGTGATGATTTTATCAATAAAAGCTCTAAATGGTCCAACATCAATGCGCTATACTGTACTCTGGGCTGCGGGAAGTTCCAATAACTTGGGATTTTTAAAACACATTCAGTTGCATTCTCTCTGTCTGGAACATGTGTCTGCTCTGTCTGCTCTGTTGCATGACAAGGGTCAGCAATAACCTGGCTGAGAAGGGGAAGGCCTCAAGTTTAGCCAGCAGAAAAGAAATCCATAAATTCCATAATGTTAAGAGAAAATGAAGGTTGGGTAGACCATGAGACAGAGAAGTCTTGCAGAATGAAAAGTAAGCCCGAGAGGAACTACAGCAATTCAAGTCAGGCACCTTTATCCCCTGAGGCAGGAGGGTGGCAAGTTCAAGCCCTGCCTGGGCAACTTAGCCACTTGGTCACTGTCCGTCTCCAAATAAAATATGAATGAATAAAAAAGAACTGAAAATGTAGCTCAGTGTGAAGCCTCTGAGCTTGGAGTACTGAAGAAAGTTTTCATGGATCAGCCTCCAGTTCTTGTGGACTCAGCAATAAGATCATCATCTCATGGTGATAGTACTATAAAGAGAAAATCTACATGTAAATGAAATACGCATAATTAGAAATCCTGGGCCAGTAAACCTTTCCTTGGGAGAAAGTCAAGGGATGATGTTGGGAAAGCATCTGTGCTCCAGACAAAGAATAAAGTCAGGGAGACAAAATGGTTTATATAAATACACAGCATGAACTTGAGCTCATGCAGGGCAGAGAGTTCTGGTTCTCTACACCTGGCTTTCCTGTTATTGGTCAGAAGCACTGCAAACTAATGAAGCACGTGATTGTAAGGGTCTCCTTTGGTCTGTTTGTATATTGCTGTTTGGAAAGATACCCTGGAAACTGAGCCCGAATCTAGAAAGACATGCACGTCTACCAGGGGTTTGGAGCCATCCAGGGACTGTGCTCTTCTTTTTCTCTTCCCATCATATCATTAAAAAGTGAGGGAGGAACAGTGGGGAGAGAGAAAAGGGAAGGAAAGAGGGAAGGATCAACTCTATCCAACCCGCTTCTAGGGCTTTGAACAGAAAGCTACAACTGTAAGGAATTTTAAAAAATAAATTATATCTCCTCAAAATGTAATCTTATGTTTCTGTTTTAAAAAAAAAAAAGGTTTAGCCAGGTGTGGTGGTGCATGCCTGTAATCTAAACACTTAAAAAGACCGAGGCAGGAAGTTGCGAGTTTGAGTCTAATTTGGGTAATTTAAGGAGATCTTATGTCCAAAATAAAGGATGGGTGTGTCTGGGGAGACAGCTTCCTGGTGAGAATTCCATTCTCCTTTACAAAACTTTACAAGTTTGATGGAAGGAAAAGAAAGCTTTTTATATACAAAGTGCTTACCATCAAGTTACTGTTGTATAGAAAAAATAAAGGCTGATGAATATTCTATGCCTGTTTTCATATAAGAAATGAGAGAATAAGAATATGTGGAGTAGTTGATATTATGTAAATGGTAACCCTAAAAAGTTACATAAACCCCGATTAAAGTGGTTTCTGATGATGGGGGGAGATAGAACACCAGCTGAATGAAGACTGTCTTAATGATTTTTATGTTCTTATATTTTAAATATGAAAACATTTTATTTATTAAAAAATAAAGTAAGTTTAACCCTTGAGGTAGTTTTTTACCTCTCAGAAACATCACAAGAAAATTATTCATTGATTCACTCTTTCCTAATAGTCTAGGAAGAGAGGAAGAAAGAGAGGGAGGGAGGGAAAGAGAATTCTAATAGCAGGAAGGAAATAATCTTGATAGGCAATGACTTAACACAATGTATAATTTTACAATTAATACATGGAGTTGTGAAGAGTGATAATGTAAAATATATTTAACAATTGTACTAGCAGGAAGATGGGATACCAACTGGCATGCAAACCATAATCATTACATATGAAATAAGTAGTGGAACAGTACACCCAAGTGCTGTATCAACTCTGCGCACTCACTGACTGCACCCTGGAGCTCCAGTGCCCCAAAACACTAATGTGAGAAAATAATAGCTTTTCCTTCAAGGTTTGTCTTCTAATGTGTCTGACTCATAGGTAATATTAACTCATATTAAGGGAAATTCAAACTAAGCAAAAAGAAAGAAAATATACCACTCCTTCTTATGAAGAAGGATATCTTTCTGAAATTTGCTATTTCTAGTCCATAGCTCTAGCAGAAACACTGATACTCAATCAGTAATAAGCATGTCCCAGGTATCATTTCAAGTACTTTTCAGGGATTATACAATTTAATTTTTACAACAAAGGGAGGTAAGAGTTCCTCTATTTCTGTTCTACAAACAAAGATCTGAGACATAGTGAGGGTAAATACCTATCCTACGTCATACTGAGACAAGGAGCAAACCTAGTTTGACTTTGGAGCTTGTGATCTTTGTGGCTTTGTTACCCCACTTTATACACACCTGTGTTGGGCTTTTAACTCTCTTTGTTGTAACAGTCTTCACAACCCTGGAGCTCTTTAATCTCTCAGTTCCTGAAAACTAGCTTAGCACCTGGCTTTAAATACACAGCTTAATGTTTGTTGGATGAACAAATGCATTTGCTTTAAGCTAGACAGGTTGTTCAACAGTAATGGCCCTCTTAGTATTCTTAACATGACGGCTCCTAATCCTGTTGGTTTGTTCCCTTCCATAGTGTTACCAGGAATAACTGGTCAGACACACTATTTTGAATGTCTTGACAGTCATACATTCCTGTACAGAGTAACTGAAGAGTACATTTTTATTGACCATTAAATCTGCCAAGGAAAACTTATGATATATGCATTAAGTGTCCAGGATATAGCAGGCAGGGTCCTAAGTGCCAGCTACATACAGACAAAAACTCAGTTGTAAGGAATTCATAGGCTGGAGAAGCATCCATGTGTACCTGTCTTTCCATTGAGAAGTACACAAGTCATCGGAGACCTGACAGGGCGACAGTTCCCTCTAGCTGGGTTGGAGTGTCCTGGAACACTTCTGAGAGTTAGGGGCACTGAATATACTCAGGCTTAGGGATAAATAAGAATGAGGCTAATGGAAAGAGGCAGCCATGAGGTAGATGAACCCGGAAGTATCTTTAATATCAGGAGATGAAAGAAAAGATAATTTATTTCATCAATTGACATCTTGAGAAAAGATGTCCTTGATAAGAGTCCTACCCATTTCTATGTGCCTGATCATTCAAGTAGCCTGGAGAATGTGCACAGAGAGAAGGACAGCACAGCAGTGAGCCCATGTGAGGCTGCAACGTGAAAGAGAAGGGCAACAGTGCAGTGGAAAATGAGTCTTGTAATGGAACATGTCTTTATCTTCTGACATTCTAAATAGTAATTGCAGTAATTGTGACTAAGCCAGTTCCCTCTGCCTCGGTCTAGGTGCATGGATTCCTTCCAATGAACACCTTGGTAGGCTTTGCAGAGTTAACTTCCTCATTATGACTCATGAACCAGTGACCAGGGAAAAAATTAACAAGCTAAAAAAGAATCTCATTTTGAATTCAGAGACAACTTTAACCACTGAGACTATTTCAGACCAAATAAACAGGACCAAGTTCATGAATTGTATTTTTCTCTTGAATTCTAAAAACAAAGGAAGTGTCTGAACATACTTCCCCTCAAACCCAGAGGACCAGGTTCATCAAATCACTTATTTTTATTTATGTATTTATTTATTTTGTGGTTCTAGGCATTGAACCTTTGTACTTGGCCACGCTCACAGAAATCATCCATTTAAAAAAACTTACAACTTTAAAAATTTCGATTTACATATTGAAGCCTATACCCTAAATTTCTTTATCTTGACTACTTTGTGGGAGAAGAATTAATTAGAAGTTAACTAAACTCAAGACAACTTTTAACTAAGACATTATGAAGCAATTAAGACAAAGTTGGAAATGTTACCAAATTTAATTAAAAAAGTAGTAAAAATCAACAAAGTAATCTAATCAACTTCTATTTTTTTCTGTGGAGGAAGTTTTATATCATCACTACCAAATTAAATGCATCCCCAAAGGAAATGTGTGTGCGTGTGAGTGTGTGTGTGTATGTATGCATGTTTATAGGTGGGTAAATTATGTGTTTAGTATCAACAATTTGGGGAAAAGATCAGATGAATAAAGTCTGACAGTTCTTCTATGCCTTTAGTAATTATTTTCAAATCTCTGTTAATTGGACAACTGGTAGCCTTGGGCAATCCTTCACAGGAAGCAGGAAGCACTCTACAGTTAGTTTAATACACAGCACACCCTTGGTGCTATTGAGTAGAAAATACTAGCCTTTTGGATCCGTCATCAGACAGGTCAGGAAGAAGTTCATTAAGGAGCTTCTTTTCTAATGAGTAGGTTTCACTTTCAGTAGTACTTCAGTGATGCAATGGTAGTGGTGATTCAGTGGGGGTGTAATTTGTGTTTGATGTTCAGAATGGTTGGTTAGATAGTACATTTCCCATCCTGAAGCTGTATACACCGATTGGTCCCACCCCTGCAAGGTTGGCATTGCCAGTGTGAAGACAGCCCTTGTCCACACCCCAGTAAAGATCTAGGTAAGCTGCCTGAGCAGTAAGCTACCAGTTTCCTTTCAATGGATGTTAGGAGCTCCATATTAGACCTCTTTAGTTGATTTTCTCTTGGAGTCTAGTTGTTCCCTCCATTTCTGTTACTATCCCCAGGTCTCCCAGCCATTTAAATTGTTCACAGTCACTTTGACTTAGTCTAAATACTCAAAGATACAAACCATGCCGCCTGCAAAGCTGAGGTTTCAGTAGTTGTATGTGACTGAGATGCTGGCTGTCACAACCCTTTAGCCTAGGCCAGAGCTTCCTGACCACAGCACTACTGATGTTTGGGGCTGGATAATTCTTGTGCATGGCAAGAGTCCTGTGATACCCCTGATCTCTACTCCGATACCAACCACATCCTTCCAGGTTGTGAAATTGTTTCAGATGCTTCCAAATGCATCCGGGGGGCGGGGGGGGGGGGAACAGCCCTCACTGGAAAACACTATTCTAGATGTATAGCCCAGTGTGTCTAAGAAGGGTTTCTTCCCCCTAGTGAACTTGAATACTATACCTTTATCTAAGAGGAGAAATGAATCTTCTTCCTACTGTACTTCACACTTCACTGTAATTAAATGAACTCAATGAGAGTTCTGTACTCTAACAAGAGCTCCTGTACTTTTAAAAGTCTGGTTTAACGAATTTCTACTGCTGTCATGACCAACAAATTACCAGTTTCTCTTTGAATAATTTTGCCACTGGGAATCCACTTTTCTTTCCCTATTCTTTCATTTAAAGACAGAATATTTTTGTTTTTCTTCCAAATCTCTGGGTCACTAGGAAGGAAGTGAGATCCTATTGTCACACTGTGAAGACTGTTCTTGCTGTCAGCAAAGCCATGAAATCCCCGGATATAGCACACAGTGTTCCAGCTTTCTGCCCCTTCCTTGCAGACCTGTTGGTCAGTTCCTTTTGTCCTGTCGTAGAGTCCTCCACTCAGGACACCTGAGGAGAAAGCATGTCCTTAGCCTTGATCATTTCCATGGTCCTTCTCCCCTGGAAAAAAGCCTTGCTTTCCAAATCTTTTTTTTTTTTTTTCCTGTGGACCTTGTTTATGGAGAGAAGGCCTGGTTTTACCTTAAGGAAGTGGTTCTCACAGCTGTAACTTACATCAGAATTAGGTGGAGGGCCTGCCGAAACATCCTGCTGAGACTTTACCCCAGACTTCTGATGCTGGTGGGGGTAAGAACAATAAATCCCATTCATAGGGGGCCGGGGATATAGCTCAGTGGTTCCAGTGCCCGTCTTGCAAGCACAAGGACCCAGGTTCGATCCTTGGTAACCACATACCTATACTGGGCGCGGAGACTCATGCCCAACAGCAACCAGTACTACATACCACAGTGCCGGGCGTGGTGGCTCACGCCTGTAATCCCAGCACTCGGGAGGCAGAGGCAGGAGGATTGTGATGTGAGTTTGAGGCTGAGCTCAGGGCCAGCCTGAACCACAAAGCGAGACCCTGTCTCAAAAAACCTAAAAAAAATTTCCATTCATAGGAAGTTCCAGCCTTTGCTGGTCCTGCTGCTGCTTCTTCTCTCCTCTTGCTCCTCATCATCCTCCTACTCTACCTCCTCCTTCTTCTTTTTCTTTTTTTAGTTTTTTGAGATGATCTTGCTTTGTAGTTTAGGCTGACCCTGAACTCACTATGTAGCCCAGGAGAGCCTTGAACTCACAGCAATCCTCCTGCCTCTGCCTCCCAAATGCTGGGATTACAGGTGTGAGTCCCCATGCCCAGCACTGTGGTATGTGGTTACCAGAGATCGAACTCCAGACCTTGTGCTTGCAAGGCAGATGCCAGAACCACCAGCACCTATCTCATACACACTTTATTGGTTCTACCCTTGCACAGGTGACTTCTGGCTGTACTAGCTTTTGAAGGAGGGTTTTGATGTCCTGCTTTTATGAAACAGATTGCCTTTGCTAGCTTTGAAATATGTTGGTACTTATTAAGTAAATATTGAGAGTCTTCTAAAGAAATCTAGACAAGACCATGAGATTTGGAGTACGAACACTTGAACCCTAGTTTGATTGAAGGGTCTGAGTAAGTTACCTCATGGGATTCTGCAATACTCAAGTCTTCTCAACTAGAAGATAGGGGTTTGGATTTGTTCTTAAGGTCCCCTGCCATGCTGTGATTCTAGGATAGAGCTAACTCAATATGCTAGAGGTCTGCCTGGTTTCCCCTCTTGGGCTGCAGTGTGGCTTGGGTAACCTTTCTCAAAATGAGGCAATTCATGTCATCTTTTGACACATCAAGAGTGGTGAGTTAAATGAAGATACCCAGATCTTGGTCTCTAGAATATGTGAATGTTACTTCATGTGGAAATGAGAACTACACAGATGTGATTAAATTAAAGGATTTGGGGATAAGTAGATTATCCTGGATTATCCAGATAGATCCTTAAGGTAATCACAGGATCATATAAGAGGGTAACAAAGAGATTTGACAACAGAGACAGAGAGGAGAGGTAATGTGATTTTATTATGCTCTTAGCTAAAAATTGATAGCATCTTTTATAAAGTAGGAAAAAGTTTTACATAGCATTATCAGTAATAAGTAAGAAGCCAATACAAACTTTTCTAAACAAACCTAGATTGACCTAGGTCAACCTAGAGGAAGAATTTTAGAGAGAAAATGAAAAGATAATTTTATTTAACTGAATTTTAGGCTTATTTTTCTTCTGGGATTATATTCTACATGAAATCGTAGACTATTAGCACTACACGATACAATGATCAATACCATATTTGAACCCCTGCATTTTTTTTAGTAGATAAGGAAACTGATGTTGAAAAAGTCAATTATTTGTTCAGGATCTTAAAGAATCTTAGAGAAACTTTACTAAGTCTCGATGCTAGCCTTTAATATGGCCTACCTCTGAGAAACTGTAAAGAGCTTGTACCTTTTAACTGGCTTGCACGTAATTCAGACTCCTCTTGCCTGCCTGAAGTCGTCTCTTCAAACCCACACGCCATTCGTTTGCATTAAAACACTGCAGTATTTATTAAACATCCTGTGCCTTCAGCTTCGTGGGAATACAAAGAAACATGCTCTCTACCCTTAAAGAATTTAGTATCCAGTTAAGAGGAGAATGAGATTTGACTTCACTTACAGCAGACTCTTACTTAAGTTATTTCTCTTCCAAATCATAGTTTTTCATTTCTAAATGAGATATTTGAAAAATAGGATGCTATGAACGAAATCATTTCAGCAAGGCTGCTTGCTTAACTAGTAGAATTGTATTCATATCGGGGTGGGGCTGCCACTTTACTACATATTGTTCTTTATTTTAATTAATTAGCTTATTTATTGTTGGACTAGTGATTGAACTCAGGGCCTTGTTCATGTGATGCAAGCACTTTAACAACCCAGCCCTTAAAAAATCTGTTTTGAGATAGGGTCTAAGTTGCCCGAGTTCAACTTGAAGTTGAGACCCGCCTTCCTCAGCTTTCTCAGTAGCTGGGATCACACACACACACACACCACCAACCGGCTAGATTATCATTTTTTAAACAGAATATAAACTCCTCTGAGGTCCTTCAGCTACATGCCACCCATATCTGCTGTGTTTGCTTTTCTGGAGCTCTCAGCAGAGATGTGGCTAAAATCACACAAACAAAGTGCTTCCTCAACCAAATGCTTCCACACTGTCTCACAGGAAACAGCCACAGTCATTCAAGGAGGGCATAACTTGAGATGAAAAGCATGGGAGTTTTGTTAATAAACATTCATTCAGAATATACTTATGAATATTTCCTGAGCTTTTGCTGCATGCCAACCACTGTCAAATACTGAATCAATACAGTGGTGGGTAAGAGAAGGAAATGTTTGCTTTTACAGAGTTTAAATTCTAGTGTGGCCGACAGGCCATGGATCACAGACTAGAAAATCCTCATAGTAATAAACATTCTGCAGATAAAAATGTGATTACAAAGCATAGATTACAGGATCAGGAGAGGTTTCTTGGGAGAAGTGACTTGATGGTAGAGAGCTGGATGACAAGATGAGGCAGACAGCAATGAGCTAGAGGAAGAGACCGAAGAGGCAGTAGGCAGAAATCACCATGCACAGAGGCCACGGGGCCAGAAGGGACTGGCTGTGTCTCAGAAACAGAACTTGGAATGTGCATTTGGGACCTGCAGGAGAGGAATACTAACACTAACACTAAGAACAAGGTCAGGAAGGCAGGCAGGGGTCAGACCAGGTCAGGCTCTGCAAACAGAGAGAAGAGTTCAGTTATAACTCCAAGAGCAACACAAGCCAGAAGAGCACTTCCAACAGGAAAATCAAGCTGATCTACTTTACATTTTCCACAGACTTTTGATGCTGTATAGAGAGCGATATGCAGGGAGGAAGGAGAGAAGCAAGACAGTGAGTTAGGACGAACAGCTATAGTGCAGATAGGAGATAACAGCTGCTGAACACAGCTGGGCTGTCACATACACCAGGGTCCTCGACGAGGTGACATTTATCACAGCAGCTTGCTAAACCTTCATTTCCTCACCCACAGAAAAGGGGCGATAATGTATTTACAGATTCGTTTTGGAGATTAAGGAAGATAAGTACCCAAGAAACTTGAAAGCAAAGGATGTTGTGCTCACTATTTAGATCCATTCATATGCCACCTGTTTTGCTATGAAGTAGCCAGACCCATTGTTAGATGTGGCTGACTTCACCCCATAGGATTTAAGTCAAGTAGTTGCAAAAGCATTTACTGATTTGGTAGAAAAACTTTGCTGACCCCTGCTCTGGGGTGTAAGGGAGAACTGTTTCTGCACACCAGAGAACCCATACACCCAGAGAAATGGGAGTGACACGTCATACACTGCATTTTCCAAGTGCTTGGCAAAGAGAAACCGCAGCTGAAAGGACATGCTCAATAAAATAAAATAAACTTCAAATGACATCATCAGCCAAGAGTAAGTGTAAAATGTACATGCTGGCCCTGTATTTGTATTATCGCCATCAAAATCTCATCAAAATAACCTACTTTTGATGCATACATTTAATGTAAATGAAGACAAGTAATAGTAGAGAAATATATCCTTAAAAAGAACCGTAAAATGTCTACAATACAGTCAATAAATACTAGCTTAGCATTAAATACAAACTAAGCCTTGTGCTAGGTCCTGGAACATGCAACAGGATATAAGGTGACAGACAGGCACATAATCCCTACTCTCATGGGACCTGGAATTTCAATATTTCCTTTTGGTGAAACCTGGGGGACTATCTGTTATATCTGGGTATGAATGAAGAAAGACCTTCTTCAAGACTACCGGCATCTATAAGAAACACTGCAGAAAAAAGTATTGGCTTTGCTTAGGGTCTTAAGTGCCATCTGCTCCAATTTTTAAAATAAATATGCAACATTACTGCAATTCTGATGTACATGGCATATTGTGTAGGACAGAAACTTGGTCTTGTGGACGCAGAAGCAACAGAGGATATGTGCAGAACAGAAAGTACTGATGACACCCAGAGAAGGGACTGACGGGGATGATGATTCCTTCTCTAAGCTGGCGATAGCCAGAACCTTGGGTGGCTCTCCAAAATACCAATGTGAAAGTTAAGAATGTGATAGACTGTAAGTAAAGAGGAGAAGAGGGCAAATGTGTGCAAACAAAGCAATCCTTTAGACTGTGCAAGTAGTTAAGAAATGTGGGATTTCTCAAGAGTGGGGCTGCTCTGCACATAGTCTTGGGGAGTCATATTGTTGTCACTTTCCTCAAATCTTATTTTCTTGATCTCTGATTTAGAAAGTCCACATATGAGGTTTAGAGGTGTCTGTATTCTGTATACTGTGCAACTGGGGCTTCTACCAAGAAGTCTCCAGCGATGCCATTAGAAAGTTTTACACAAGGCAAAGGTTAAAACAGGCAAATCCACTGATGTTGGGAGCAAAGCCTGCATTCAGTAGGCCAAATGGCTTCTCGTGGGTTTTGGTGGGTGTGTTACTCACACTGAAAATGAAAGTGTGGATGAATGAAGACAGCCCAGCTCTGGCTTAGAAAGGAAAAGAGTAAAGGTGAGGAAGAGAGAACCAAGAAGAAAGTAGAGAAACAAGAGGATATTTTACCTGAAAATCTGGATTTCTCTGTTCTCCTAAGTCTTGTCCTCAAAGTCTCAAAGTCACTTTTATTCCCTTTGCCCCATTTCCTAGATGCCATGTCAGTGAAAAATCCCTATATTTCCTGTCATTTTCTTACCTAACCTCCCTCAACCAAAATCAACACAGTTCATTTCACTGGGAATTCAGGAAAAGGCAGAAAGGAAAATTTGCCGTTCCTTATTAATGTGTAATGGAAATTTACCAATGCTAATTAGTTAGCTTTGCATCAATTTTAATGTGTATATTTGAGGGCTGATATTACCATTGTTCATATTATCACTTATATGTCTTGAAATTCAGATGCAAAGATACAAAACAGAAGTGATGGTTCTATTTTTATTCAAGTGTGGAAAAAAGGTAGAATTAAATCTCTACTTTTTTTTCTCTTCAGTAAAAAACTATATTATGATTTTTATCATCCTATTCCATGCGGTATTTTGTGATTAGGTTTGTTAAATCAACAGTGAGTTACCTCAAATATGTCGAGTGGGAGAGTTCTTGTTATTCCACAGAAGATGCCAGAATGACCTCTCTTTCCTTCCAAATATTTAAGAAACTTAAGAAATTAAGAAATGGAATTAGACACTAAAATAAGTTGTTTAAATATATTCTACATGGAATTGCCAAACTAACCTAATAAATAAAACATTCTTCTCCTATTCTACTTGAGCTTGATAAAAATATTGCCAGGTCATGAGTTTTGTTGTATATTTAGAAGTATGAGTTTCTACCCAGTTGAGGCTTACTTGGGAGGAAAGGCCAAAGCCACAAGAGAGAAAACATTTTGGTTCCACTTTGTTCTGGATAAGTTGTTTTTCCTCATAAAATTTACAAATTGAGGAACATATCTACATGTTATTAGAGTCTCCAGGGAGAGGGATTAAGCAAATATATGTCTCATCGATTTGAGAAATACTTTTTGTCCTTGCTTATCTTATGAAACAAACACACATTCCCTCACCATCATGCCTGAACTTAAAGGGAACACATTCTCATTAGCTAGGTCCTTTAGTATGCATGAGACTTGTTTCTCTGCTTATTGGAAATCATGAATACCATAGGAGAGATCAGATCTTCTGCCTTGCTGATGGCCAGGTGGAAAATTCCTCTTGTTCAGTGAGAGTCTAATTAGTGTGGAAACTCTCTGTAAGGAGAGGCGAGTGTACCTGTTGATGTGGAGAAATATCGTGAATGCAGAAGCTGAGTGATGGAAAAAGGAAAATTCCTCCTGGAAGATCCCGAGAAATGTGGCATAAAACACAGGGATTAAATAAGATTGAAGAAATAAGGTGTGCTGCATACATGTATCAACTCTGTGCAATATCTGTCATCATTATGTACTATAAACACTTAGTAATAAACAAAATTTATTAAAAATTGAAGTAAATTCTATCTATATTTTCTCTCTCTCTCTCTCTCTCTCTCTCTCTCTTTTTTTTCCAGTACAGGGGATTGAATTTAGGTCTTTGTTCTTGACAGGCCGGCACAGTGCCACTGAGCCACATCCTGGCCCTGGATTAAATTATACTGAATCCTATGCTATTATCTTTTACATTCCTCTTTACTGCTGTTAACATTGTGGAGAAGTTTGCATCTGGGGCAAGTTTCATCACCTTTTTACTTGCCTTGTTCCCTTTAAACCAAGGAGCAAGGGCCCCTAGGCGAACTGCAGAATAAAAAGAGAAATTCAGAATAATATTTTGTTTTTACCCTGTCTTGGAAGCAAATGTGATTTTCAAGTTAAAATTAAAGGTAAGGTTCATTAAAAAAATGATTTGTTTACATTCAAGATAAATATCATGTGACAAAAATGATGCTGACATATGACAGATATGGTGGCATGGTTGAGTTTGGAAAACATAGTGCCTCGTATGGAGATTCAATCAGCTCTTAATCGCTTTCCTTTTTTTTTTTTTTTTTTGAGACAGGGTCTCGCTTTGTGGTTCAGGCTGGCCCTGAGCTCAGCCTCAAACTCACATCACAGCAATCCTCCTGCCTCTGCCTCCCGAGTGCTGGGATTACAGGCATGAGCCACCACGCCCGGCACTGTGGTATGTGGTACTGGTTGCTGCTGGGCGAGAGTCTCCATGCCCAGTATGGTATGTGGTTACCGGGGAATCAAACTCCGGGTCCTTGCAAGACAGACACCGAGACCACCGAGCTAACTCCCCCGCCCAATCGCTTTCCTTTTTAATCCTCTCCTTTTTAACCTCTTTCTCTCCTCTTCCCTTCCACTCCCTGTCACTTAGCAGAATGTATCCTTAGTGTTTAATATGCCTGACATTGTGTGAGGCACTTTTTTTTCCAGAAAGACATAGATTAATACAGTATCATCTTTCCCAGCCTACTCAGTCTCACCAGAGAGACAGACATGCAGACCACTCTTATACAGTGAGAAATCTGATGTGCACGCAAAGTAGATGAAGCCCAGAGGGCACCACGGGGAGGGAAACAAGGAGAGGTATCAGGTTTCGACCTTGAAAATCAGTCCTATGAAATACCCTTCATTTATTCAGCAAACCTCTTCAGACAAGGGTACAGATGTTGACACCCTCTATTTCCTTATCTGTGTCCTCTCTGATTAATAGCACCTGAATGTTTCTATTATATCTTTTTGAGGCCCAAATCCCTGTACCTTATCTCTGAAACCCTTGAAGGAAGATATATTTATAAATCTGAATCTTTAGTGCAGTACTGTGGCACCCAACTGTGTCTCACCTGACACATGGAGGGTCTGAGGCTGTCTGCATAGTGATGTTATAGGGGTGGTCACATTAAATGGAACAGACTATAAATAGCTTCAAGTCGAATAGGTTTAGTTTTTAAAGGTTTTTTTGTGTGTGTGTGAATTGCAAGAAAGTGTTTCAGAGCACGCTCTTTAAAATAATTCGCAGCATACTGTAAGGTGTTTTGGGAAGAACAAGGAGTGGAGTCTGGATGGATGAGTAGGAGTTAGCCAGACGGAGAGGAGAGGAGAGAGGTCTCTCTGCTCAGAAATCAACAGTCAGATAAACAGACCGGACTGGACCATCTTCTGCAGGAAAGCACAGCTTTCCAGGCTGTCCCCAGGTGCTGCTTCCAGGTTAATTCCTGTAGAGCATAGGTACCTCCTTCTTCTATTGTCTACCTGGTTGGCAGCTTGCTTCTGAAGATAGCTCTGTAGGCTGTATCAGTGCCAGGGAGCTGACTTGTAAAATGAGTGTGTGTGTGTGTGTGTGTGTGTGTGTGTGTGTGTGTAAGATTTACTGAGACAATGCTCATCCGTAGCCATCCCACCTGTTTCATGTAGCCTGTACTCTCTGCTTCCCACATCCTAGTTCAACCAATGTCTCCAAGGTCCTACAGGCCAGGGACAGAACTCACGCAGGGCCCCGTGGACCTTAAGGGTGGGGGAAGGAGGGTATGGGGAGGGGATATAAAAATAATCACATTGTGTGATATGCAAGTATAAATATAAAATAAACCCCATTTTTCTCTTTAACATACACAATAAAAGGAAAATATAGGGCATGAGACAGCCTCATAATCAATAAGAAATGTGGTTTTTAAACTCATACACGCAGATCTTTTTAAAAAATTGATGAGAGGTATCCACCTTGATAACTAACTCACTGTGGGGTTCTCTCGTTACAGTTATTCTGGCTTTTTTTTTTTTTTAGGTTTTTGGAGACAGGGTCTCGCTTTGTGGTTCAGGCTGGCCCTGAGCTCAGCCTCAAACTCACATCACAATCCTCCTGCCTCTGCCTCCCGAGTGCTGGGATTACAGGCGTGAGCCACCACGCCCGGCACTGTGGTATGTGGTACTGGTTGCTGCTGGGACACCCATATTGTTATGTGGTTACCGGGGAATTGAACCCGGGTCCTTGCGCTTGCGAGACAGGTGCCGGAACCACTGAGCTAACTCCCCATTCTCCCTTTGTAGTTCAGGCTGGCCCTGAGCTCAGCCTCTAACTCACATCACAGCAATCCTCTTGCCTTTGCCTCCCGAGTGCTGGGATTACAGGCGTGAGCCACCACGCCCGGCACTGGAGTATGTGGTACGGGCCTGACTGCTGCTGGGTGTGAGTCTCCACACCCAGTATTGTATGTGATTACCGGGGATCAAACCCTGGCCCTCACATTGCAAGACGGGCACCGGAACCACGGAGCTAAATCCCCGGCCCATATTCTGGCTTTTTATCGGAGCTGGATGGAAAAACGTATTTGCCACTCTTCAGCCATTTCCTCCCTACCCTTAGAATGCTCATTTTAACCCAATCCCGCTTGAACTGTTACTCTTATTCATTTTACTCTACTTATGTAAATTTAGTTAAAAGAAAAACTTTGGCTCACTACCATAAATGGAAAACCGCTTTCACTTACCAAAAATAGAAAGTCACTGTAGCAATAAACAATGACTGTGAACAATGAAAGTGAAACAATGTTATGAAGTCTAGTAGGTCTGCAAGTTCTTGCGCCCAGCCTGCTCTCTGTGAGATTAAAATAGGAAAGGGAAGCTACGGTTTTAAGAAAACTTTCTTCCTGTAATCAGAAGAACCGAAAGGTGATTCGGTCCTTCAGTGCCTTCGCCTTCTCGGTGCGCAGCCTGACTCGGCGGCTCCCGACCCTGCAGAGAGAGGACCTCGCCTTAGGAGACCCTGCGAGATCCACGCTCTCGGGCTAAGAATAATGACTTCTGTGGGGCGGGGCCTCGACGCCCAGGTGTCCTTCCAGCCCCTGAGGACCGGAGCCCGCAAACCCTGGTCACCTGAGCGCCTGGAAACAAGGGCAGGCGCCGGCCCTGCTCCCGGTCTTCTCGCGGGAGCGCGCTCAGCGCCAGGCTCACGCCCCGGACAGCTCGAGGGTCTCATTTTTTTTAATAGACAGCAATCTGAGTGGGGTGGAGGGGCGTGTGCGGACGTGGGTTTGGAGCTGCCTGTGGACACACAGTTTGTTCTGTTCACGACTGTACGCTAGGCGTTCCCTAAGGCGGGGAAGCAAAACTGCCGAGCGATTTGATTCCCTTAAACTCTAAGAAGGATCAATTAGAGAGTATTATATTATCCTAGTGGGGATGGCGGCTAATGGGATTGAATTCAGCAGCCAGGAGGAGATACGACTCGCCCTGGAGCATCGCTGGGCGACCTGGGCTCGGAGAGGTCGGGGTACCGCACCTCCCCGCGACCCGACCTGCGCTGGCGCGCGCGCGCACACGCGGACCACCTGGTGTTCCCGGGGGCGCGCCCCCGCCCCGCCCCGCCCCCGCCCCCCACGGCGTCTCCTCCTCCCACTCCCCCGCCCCCCGCCCCCCGCGCCCCTACCTGGAGGCCCCGCCCCCGTCCCCTGCCCCCCGCCCCCCAAGCGCGCACCTGGCGGGCGGCGGACGCGGCCGGGGGAGGAGACGCCGCGCGGGGCGGGCGCCGCGGAGCCGCGCTCGCGTTCCTGAGCCGCGGCCCAACTTTTCCCAAGAAGGCTCGGCTTTGGGGGGCCGGAGAAGCGGAGCCGGGGCGGAGAGCATTGTTCCTGGACGGAGACGCCGCCGCAGCCCACAACATGGCCTCCTCCGCCTCCTCCTCGGCCGCGGGCGCGAACGGCACCCCTCCTGCGCAGGTGAGCCCGCGCCGCCCCCCTACCTGTGGCTCGTCCCCGCGCGCCCGGGCCCTGGCAGCTCCCGCCGCCGAGGGTGCGGGGAGCCGCGAAGGCTGCGGGGACGGGACCCGAGTCCTGCGATCGCGGGGTCCCGCTGCGCCCCGGAGCCGGGAATGGAAGTTTCGGCCCCGGGCGGCGGCGGCGGCGGCGGGTCCGCGTCCGTCCCGAGCGCGAGCATCCCGCGGGGGGAGGGAGCCCGGGGTCTCGGGGCGTCCGCCTCGCGACGTTTATCTAGAAAGAGAAGCGCCGGGCTCGGGGAGGCCTCAGCCCAGTCTCTGGTCGTGGGCTCGACCGGTGCCAGGCTGAGCCCGCCGCCTGAGGACACGGCCGAGGTCACCCGGTGCTGAAAGTTACCTCCGGAGTTCGGCTTTTGTGTGGCGTGTGTTCTTGTGAGGGTGAGTTGTGATACTTTCTAGCCCAGTGGGAGGAGGGAGTATGCGTAAAGGATCGCGGCGCAAAGATGCAGAGCGCAGAGGTGGGGCGGCCGGTGGGCTCGGTTCGCCCCGTCTCTGGGGACCGCGGCGTACGAACCCGGCGCTCGCTGAGCACAGCCGCAGCTTCGGGATGGACCGGCCTCCTCCGCCGGCAGTCCCGGGCGGATCGCCGCCTGACGCCCCGAGGCGTTTAAAAGCAATTTCGGTGCAGGCATTGTGTGTATAATATAGGTTAATTGGTTTAAAACACTCGCTCGTGTTTGCTCGTGTGTAGAATTCCTACAGAAAGGAATCCAAGGAAAAACAGTTGCCCTGGGGTGGGAAGAGGGCTCTGGGGGCCGGGATAAGTTAGGGAAAAGATAATACTACTCTTTAAAAGTGAAAGTTGGAGTAGCCTTGAGAGCAGTAGTAGATCTAGTTACATGTCTTCAAATCCTGTCTTTCCTTTAGTTGTTACCTGTAGATATTCAAAGAGGAGTCAAGAAGTATTAAAAAAAAAAAAACAAACAAACAAACTCCTAAGTATTGACAAAGTGACTTGCTGGTTTTTAAGCTACACTGATTTTGAGTTCTGATTTGACTTGAGAGTCAGTGTGGCTGGCTGCGTTTCTGAAGAGCCACTTCCTTGCAGAAACAGAAGTCACCCTGATCCGGCTCCTGGAGGCTGGAGAGCCCGGGCTGGCCTGGTAGGAAGTCTTCCTGGTGGGAGGACTGCGGGCGACAGTTGCAGGGTGGACACGGACCGCTGCCTTAGCAGTTCAGGTCTCCTTCCATCTGCTGACCTGGACTCAGACCTTCTCAAGAAGGCAAAATGTCTCCACTGACAGTGAATGTAACGTTAAAAGCATGGTTTGAACACAAACCAGACTGAAGAAAAGCCATCTATGCAATCTCTCACCCAGCTACTAATGCGTAGAGGAGCTGCTTTTCTTCATTTTCACATTAGTGGAGGATGAGTGAGTTGTGAGTCTGGCTGTGGTTAGACTTATTTATGGTGCTTCTCATTGTTTTCATGAAGTTATAAATAAACAATCTGTTTCATGATCGGCACAGTGATTTATCGAGACCGAATTTGTATAGCAGAGAATGTGGTTTGGCATTCTGTAGACAATGTAAGGTCCAGTGGTGTGTTTTGAAATCCAAGGAAACACTGGATTCTGGGTCTGTTTGCATTTCTGTGGTATGGCTATATGAGTCGTGTGGTTTTTGTTTTCTTCAGTACTTATTGTCTTCCCTTTCATGGCAGGAATGAATTTGTAAAGAAGTGAGTGCGCCTTTCCTGTAATATTGTGATAACTGAAAAGAGTATGATTGTTTTGGACTCTCAGTGCTTTTCCCCATAAAATCATTTCCTATTAGTTACTTCTTGCTTAGAAAGTATCCATTTTTTACCTGTGTGTGTTTATAGAGTGTATGCTAATTATAGAAAATCCATATAATCCAAATTAGTTGAAATACTAGCCTACAGAAATATTTTTACCTTTTTCAATAAACTGCCCCAAATTTATGAAACTCTTAGAGACTCATATGTGACGCTGATTCTGAGTTAGAACACTAGATCAGTTTTACTTGGATGATGAATCTTGTTACACCTTTTTGCAAACCACATTATTAAAGTTTATCCTTCTGAAAACATCATGTTCCTTAATTATATAATCAGATCAGGGGTAGCCTTGCCTGTGTATACTGACCAGGCTATCTGCTTGACTCTTCCCTTGGATCTGCAAATTGGAGTGCTTGTGAGATACAGGGTTAATGCTGAGGGACAATGGAGGCATTTAACTGCAAGTTTTCATTTTTATTCAATGTCAACATCTTTATATATTGCAATTGCCTTCAAGTTAATATACCATTCTTTTAAATTCTTGTGAGATTATTTATTTTCTACCGCTGCTGTTGTAGTTGCATTGTTGGGAATAGAAGCCAGAGCATTGCATGAACTAAGCATATGCTGTACCACTGAGCTAAACCTCCAACTATATGTG
>PVIR01001136.1:0-75000 GCA_004026965.1 Petromus typicus | reverse complement strand
TATTTAGTGCTGAAATGATACTCAAAGTATCCTTATCATTCTTCATGCACTTGGAAGTATTTAATATCCTCTCTAGTCTAAAAATGGTTGTTGGTATGTATGCATGGTATTCTTAAGGGGTCTAGATGTCTATGTTTCTCAGGAATGTAGATCATTTCTTACTGTAATAGTTGTTTTCCTAGTTCATTTTGAAGCATAATACTTTCCTTAAAATAATACAGAATTATTATGTGGCAGTTCTGGAGGCCTGAAGACCAGAAGGGGTTGGCAGGGCCTTGTTCCTTCTGAGGCTTCAGGAGGAGAATCCATTTCTGTTTGTTTTCGAGCTTCCATGTGTTCTTGTGTTTGTGGCTTTTGCCCATCACCGTGAGCTCTGCATTGGGCACCACCATGAACAGAATGCTTTTCCACTTACCCTCCCTCTCTCCTCTCTATTTATAGTCCTTCTGAAATGGTGGTTGTAAAATAAAAAGCTGTAATTGTGTTTTACTTATATTGTACATTTTTATAAATTCAACTACCCTGATTCTTCATAAAAAAATAATCATAACGGTTAAAAACTTAACCCAAAAAGTCAGCCTTTGAAAGGGCCCATCCTTGCCATCGCAGAGTTGTTGCTGGTATATGGATGGAGAACTTGCTGACATTTTGTCTCTTCTGGAACCAAAGGCTAAAAATGGTAGGTGTAGAAGCAGAGATGGAACTAATGACAGCCTTAGTGATGCCGTGTCCACTGGACTATGTGTGGTGTGTGGACAAGAGTTTCAGGTTTCCCTGTGAAATGCACAGGAAGGCCCAGCTCTTGTGTAAGAATCTCACCTATGGTACCTGTCAATGAAAGGCTGACAACAGAAAATCACTTTACTTTCAAAATGAAAGCACGGCAGTTTAGTCGGAGAACTGCAGACTTAGAGGATGTGCAAATGGCGAAGATGTAATGCATGAGTGTGCTTTGAATTGTTGTGCAATTAGTTTCTTCATCTATAGTAGGAACAATGATAGTGTCCATGGCATCTCAGGGTTCTAAGAATCAAGTTGAAGGATTAGACAACTCACTTAATGCAAGTTGCTTGGTGCCCTATGAATATTCCAGTGTTTGTTTCAAATGTACTTTTAAAGTATACTGCTTTTTTTCAGTAATGGTAATATTACCATTAGCTTAATTTAGTGTTTGCCAAATAGGAGAAGTAAACATTTCAATGTCTCTCAAGATCTGACTTAAAATTGTTGAGGATTTTAGTTTCTCATGGAGGTTTTGGCAGGTTTGATCTCATTAAACATTGGATATTCCTGGAAACTGCTTCTTCTTCTTTTTTTTTTTTTTTTTTTTTTTTTTTTTTTTTTTTTTTTTTTTTTTTTTTTTTTTTTTTTTTTTTTTTTTTTTTTTTGTCTGTGGTGTCTAACAGAGCAGGTGCATCAGCAGAAGTTTAAATTCCTTAAAGATCTTTCATTTTGAGAGTCTCATTGGATTGCAGAACTGCTATCAGGCAGAGAATAGTACAGGCAGAGAATGGTACAGCCAGATGTGTCTGTTTTCCTATGTGTAACTGATCAGCTTGAAGCTCTTCAGGTGTTTGAAAAATCTGTGTATAACGAACTGTTCTCTGAGTTGGCATATTTGGTTCAGTGTGATATTCTAAATGCACTAAGTGGAATCACTCCTGGAATGTTTTCCTTAAGCTTTCTTTTCACTTAGAAATTTTTTGAGCTTGGATATCTGAACTGTGGGGCAGGTTGTCAGTAAAAACGATGCAGTTTGTATGTAGTGTTTTGCAGAATTCCTCCTAGTACAGGAATTCTAAGCTGTAGGCTTCTCTAGAGATTGCTGAAGTCTTGGAAGGGATGAGTAGACACCCAGAGCTCACCCTGTGTGGATTCCTGAAGAAGCTTTTGTCTGTTAATGAACACTGTTTGCCTAAGGTAGAAATCTGAATCATTAATGAGACCTTTCTCCCTTTCTCATGTAATGAGGTATAAGTCTTTTCACTTTTGGCCCCTAAATGTCTTTTAAATCTAGCCCCTTCTTCTCTGGCCGTATGCCATGGTGTGCTTCTGGACTTTATCATTTCACCTGCATAGTTTGAATGGTTCCCTAAATTCTCTCCTTTCTTCCACATTGTCTTGAAATAGACAGCTTCCCTGTTATCTTTGTAAAGCAAAAACATGTTATTCTCCTGTTTAAAGACCTTTCAGTTTCGTCCATTATGAGTAGGATGAAGTCTAAACCTTTTAGGGCTGTGCAGAACATTCATTGCCATTTTGACCCAAAGTCGTTTACCATCTTACCTTTTTGTTCCTATGAAATGTCTCACCTTGAGGGGATGCTGTCCTTTCCTCCAATACATGTGGCCTTTGCCTCCTTCCATGTCTTTGTAAAAGCCTTATCTCTGCTACTTTGTGTCATTCTTGTTTCTGTGTTCCTTGTTAGTCTGTCAGTCCTTCAAGACTCAGTTCACCTGTGCTCTCCCCTAATCAGCCTTCCTAGTCTGTTGCAGATGGTGAGACTGATCGTCTCTTCTTGACTGCTGTGATACTTCACCAATACCCACCCAGCTGTCATGGCATTTATCATATTTTATTGGAATGATTTATTTAGTCTGTCTTCTGGAAAAAGATGAACTGAACAGTGGATTCCTACAGGGTGTAGTTACATTTTTCTCTATTTTCATGTGCATTTCCACCTCTAGAATCTAACACATCTGATTTTCAGTTGGTGGCTCTTGAACAAAAAGGTACTTGGCAGTTGGACAACACTTACCAATGGGGTGCTCTGTGTGACCGTGTTGCAGTTCCTTCAAAAACATTCAAAATTTTTACTTTTAAGTCTGATGTAAATATATGATATTTATGACAAGATTTTGGAAATGTGTTAGAAATTGAACAAGAATATGCCTAAATAGTGTTGGTCTCCTTGGGACCACTGAAATTCTCAATCCTCATTTCCACATCTTTCAGTGAAGGGGAAAACTCTTTTTGGTGTGGAGAGAAATGAGTGATCTCCATGGAAAGCTCTTTGCATAGTGTTTGGCACCTAACTTCCATCTACTACTGAGTTTTACTTATGTGTGCAAACTTTACTAGGTTAATATATGTAAATATTATGCATTTTCATTGTTTATTATCTTGGCAAAGCAGGCAATGTTCTCATAAATTACCTTTTGCAAAAGAACATTATGAGTTTTTGCCTAAGCTTACTTTTCTTTCATCTTCTTATCATTTGATCTCATCTTCTTCTCAAATAATAGGAATTTGTCTTTTTTCCTTGTTTTTCTCCTTCACATGGTACTTTTTTAGCAAGACATTTTTTTGGTGCTTTTTAGATATGCAGAATGATCACATTCATCATAGGGAATTTGTACCAGTACATGATGTATCTTTCTTCTTTTTTCCCTCCCTCTTTTGTACAAAAGCATTGTTTCTATTTTTTCTTTTGATTTTCTCTCTTTTTTCTTGTCTCTTCATTCCATCCTCCTCCCTTCTCCCTTGTTCCCCTTCCCATTTGAACATTTTTGTCCCATTTCCCAATGTTTATTGTACATTTTAGTTCTTATTTCCACTTTCAGTTTCTCACACGAGAGAAACAATGCAATATTTAAATATATGTGTTTCATTAATTAAGCGTATGGTCTCAAAGTGCATCCATTTAGCTATAAGTGTCTCAAGTCCTCTCTCCCTATAGCTGAATATTACACCATTGAACAAAAAAGTACCACATCTTTTGTATACCTTTACCAGCCAATAGGCATTTGTGTTGTTCCCAAAATTTAGGTATTACTACACACTGTACTGCTCTAAACATGGGTGTGCGGGGATCTCTTTAGTGTGATGCTTTAGTCCTTTCAAGAAGATATCAAGAAGAGGAATAATTGAGGAAAATGGAACCTCCAGTTTTAGTTCTTTAAGGAATCTCCACACTGATTCCCACAGTGCTTGTACCAGTCTACACTCCCACCAACAGTGGAGAAGGGATCCTTTTTCTCCCACAGCCCCAGCATTTGGTATTGGTTGATTTCTTGATAGCAGCCATTCTTTCTGGAGTGAGATGAAATTTAGTATTATTTTAATTTGCATCTCTTGAATGACCAGTGATGTTAACACTTTAAAAATATATTATTTGCAGTTTCTGCTTCTTTATTAAAAAGTGTCTATTCATTTCAGATCACCATTTTTGGAGTGGGTGTTTAAATTTTGGGGAGTCTGCCTTTTTTGAGTCCTTTATATGTTCTAGGTAGTAGCCCTTTGTCTGAGGAACAGCTAGAGAAAATTTTTCCCGCACTGTGCATTGTCTCTTCATTCTGTTGGTGGTTTCCCTTGCTGTGTAAAAGCTTTTTAGTGAGATCGCAGTTATTAATTCTTTGGGATAGTTCCTGTGCAACTATGCTTTTGTTCATCAAGTTTTTGAGAGTCAATGTCTTTGAGAGTTCTACCTACCTATTCTGCCTTCCAGAAAATTAAGTATTTCTGTTTTAATATTTAGATCTTTGATCCATTTCAATTTTAGTTTAGTGCATGGTGAAAGATATGTTTGTAGTTTAAATCTTCAGCAAGAAGAAGTCCCATTTTTTCAGCACCATTTTTTTTTTTTTTTTTAGGTTTTTTGAGACAGGGTCTCGCTTTGTGGTTCTGGCTGGCCCTGAGCTCAGCCTCAAACTCACATCACAATCCTCATGCCTCTGCCTCACGAGTGCTGGGATTACAGGCGTGAGCCACCACGCCCGGCACTATGGTATGTGGTACTGGTTGCTGCTGGGTGTGAGTCTCCACACCCAGTATTGTTATGTGGTTACCGGGGAATCGAACCCGGGCCCTTGCGCTTGCGAGACAGGCGCCGGAACCACTGAGCTAACTCCCCGGCCCTCCAGCACCATTTTTTAAAGAGGCTGTCCTTCTGCCAGTGAAGGTGTTTGGTTCCTTTATCAAAGATGAGGTGCTTTAATTTATCTGGACTTGTTTCTGCATCTTTTAATCCCTTCCGTTGACCTTCAGGTCTGGTTTTTAAAATTTGATTTACTTATTTCTTTATTTTGCCAGTACCACTGCTGTTTTTATCATAGTAGTTTATAGGGTAATTTCAAGTCAAGAATTATGATGACCTTGCCTTGCCTTTGTTGCCCAGAATTGCTTTTGCTTTCTTAAGTCTCATCTGGTCCCAGTTAGATTCCAGTTCAGATAGTTAAAGGTGGCAAATTAATAGTTACCAAAATTTGTCATTTTCTAGGCTGTGTTTGATACTATTATTATTGATGATTGTGCTACGTTAGCCAAGGTGACACAATTGCACTAATCAGCTGTTCTTCCTGATACACCAAGACTGAGGTTGCCTCAAGGTTTTAATACCATAGGCCAGTGCCAGAGAACTGAGCACTGGGCCACGTAACAGAAATTTCTCATCCCCAAGAAACTAAAGAAGTAGGATTATACAACAGACTGGAAATCCAAAAGCCAGCTCCACCTGGAAAATACCAGGTAAGTAAATTCTTTTCTTTTGGTGAGTCTTCTTATTTTTAACTATCATTTTCCCTGTAACTCTAAATTCAAGTTTAGATTTTAAAATAAACTTTTTGTAATTATGAAAGCAATGATTATTACTGAAAATTCAGAAACACAATTAGATAAACACTAAGCAATGTTCTAACTCCAAACAAACGTTTAAAAACTGTAAATCTCACCCATTTGATATAAGTTTCTCAACCGTATAGTAACTTTCTTCCAAATACTCATTGCAAATATGTTCTGTAGAGTAGTAGGGAAGAACTAGGGGTTCAAGAAAGAATAAATCTGAGTTTTCATGATGCGGGCTTGTTGACTTGTACCTGTTTTCTTATTTGGAAATTGGGCATAATAAATCGTATTAACCTCCTCCTAGGGTTTTTGCAACCAAACCTGAGGGTTTAGGCCAGGCAAAGGACTTCTTGAGCTATGCTTTGAGCTTTTACCCCCGCTGCCATCAGCTAAGCTCCTTACATTACTATGCTCTGTACTTCTGGCAACAGATGTGAAATCTCTTACTAAATGGAGACTTAATGTGGAAGTTTTTGATCTGAAAAATTTACCTTTTAGTATTGATGAGTGGGACTGAGAGAGAAGATAAAGGATGATCAGTGACACAAGTGGAAGAGTGAGACATACTCTCCTGACCGCGGTTCCATGGAGACTTGTCCTTACCACCTTTGCAGGCTTCTTCCTTACCTTTAATTGCATAGTTTACTTTGACAATGCAAGGTTTATTTCTACACATACTTGCTTCATTTATGAAAATTCATAACAATCATGTTTTTACTCAGTGTTTTCTGTGAGATGCAAGGATCTTAATTTTTTTAAAAAATAAATTTATTTTGGGCTGGGGATTTGGCTCAGTGGTTCTAATGCCTGTCTTGCAAGCACAGGGGCCCTGGTTCGATCCCCAGAAACCACATACAATACTGGGTGTAGAGACTCACGCCCAGCAGCAGTCAGTACCACATACCACAGTGCCGGGGCGTAGTGGCTCACACCTGTAATCCCAGCACTTGGGAGGCAGAGGCAGGAGGATTGCTGTGAAGTAAGTCTGAGGCTGAGCTCAGGGCCAGCCTGAACTACAAAGGGAGATTCTGTCTCAAAAAAAAAAAAAAAAATTTTATTCTCACTGAGAATGACATTTTGTAAGCTTTTAAGATTTTGTTGTTAAAATAGAATTTTATGGGATATTCTATTGGTAATTTTTGGTGTGCTATATAATTTCTGTGTCATATGCATGCCTTATAATAACTGCACAAGAAAAACTTGAATACATAAATACATATTGTATGTAACAATGTGTGATTTTTTTTAGATGAGAGTATGATATTTTCAATTCAATCTGAAAGGCATTTATATGAAATACATTTTTTTTCTCTCTTTCTTTCTTTCTTTCTTTCTTTTTTTTTTTTTTTGAGGCAGGGTCTCACTTTGTAGTTCATGCTGGCCCTGAGATCACTATGTAGCCCAGGCAAGCCTCAAACTCACAGCAATCCTCCTGCCTCTGCCTCCTGAGTGTTGGGATTACAGGTGTGAGCCACCATGCCCAGCATTGTGGTATGTGGTTACTGGGTATTGAACTTGGGACCTTGCACTGGGCAGGCAGGTGTTGGAATCACTGAGCTAAATCCTCAGGCTGAAATATATTTCCTAATGTTGGAGTTAGACTTATCTCAGTCTGTACATACACTTTTCTATCATTTGTTGTACTTTGGAACATGTTTTATTAAGGAAAAGAGATAAGATAACACGGTCCTCAAGTTTCAAATCTATCATCTACAGATTAAAAAAATGTTAACTTATGGCTATAAGCCATTGCAGAATTGAATTAAAAGAAAGAAAAGAGAGATATCATGAAAACAAAAATTAACATTTGTGTTCGAGCGGAGTTACAAATATACAAAGCCTCTACTTAATACATTTTGTAGACTGTCAATATAACTGTAGCCTCTAAAATAAATTTATCCTTATTTTAGAAAGATATAAAAGCAAAGTCCAGCGAAGCGACTCCATTTGTGTTTTCCGAATATACCCGCTCGCTCTCTGTCTCTGTGCTTTGGGTCACAGCATTCTTTCTCTCCGCATCCTCATTGTTAGCTACAGGGAAAGGTCTCATGGGATTGACTGCATTCCTGGAAAGTCACTTTAAAAAAATCCTTCTGGAACTTGCACTTCTGCTACCACCAGATGCAGTGTGTATGTGTGTGAATATGTTCACAACTCTTGTGTCTTCATAAGTTGTACCTTTCATTTATGTGACAGTAACATACCTCTTTGTGCTAAGCATGCTGTCCAGTACTGGATTTACAGTGGCAAAGAAAACAGCATCATCACTTTCAAGTATTTTACAGTGTGATTTCAGAAAACACATGTGTGGAATTTTTAATGTTTTTCTCTTAACTCATGGACACTTTTTTTTTTTCCCAGAGCAGTTTGAGGTTTAAAGAAAAATTGAGTAGAAAGTGTAGAGAGTGATCATCTACCTCCTCCTCCCCAGCCTCCCCACAACTTCCTCTGTTATTGACATCTTATATAGTGGGCAATGTTTCTTCTGATTAATGGATATTGATACATTACCATTGACTGAAATTCATAGTTTAAATTTGGATTTATATTTTGTTGCAGTTTTGTGTGTTTTGACAAGGATAGTATGTGCTCCTCCATCCAAACTGTGCAGATTCACTGTCCTGAAACTCTGCTTCTCTACTTAATTTTCCTTCTTCCTGACCCACCCCTGGCAGTCACTGATATTTAGCTTAGCTGCTTCTGTCGTTTGGCTTTCCAGAATGTCATACAGTTGGAATTGTACAGAATGAAACCTTTTCAGAAAGGCTTCTTTCTCTTAACACTGTGCGTAAGGTTCCTCTGCATCTTTTTTCTAGCTTGGTAATTCATTTCTTTTGAGTCACTCAATGATACTCCATTGTAAGGCCGCGCTACTGTTTGTCTTGTCAGTCACCTGCGGAAGGATATCACTGTTGCTTCCACTCGCTGGCCCTTAGGAGTAAAATTGCTATAAAAGTTCATGTACAGAATTTTGTGTGGGTGTAATTTTAACTTTTTGGATCAATACTAAGAAACAATATCTGGATAAGGATAAGAGTCAGAGTTCTTTTGTGCTTTATAAAGAACTGTTAATAGTGCTCCAAAGTGGTTTCACCATTCCGTATCCCAATACTACAATTGGCGGTATTTTAGATTTTAGCTATTCCAATAGGTGTGGGGTTGTATGATTTTATTGTATTAGTCTGCAATTTCCTGCAATTCCCTTTCTATGATGTTTAGTATCTTCATGTGCTGTATATCTTCTTTCATGAGGTGGCTGTTCAGACCATTTGTTTAAACTGGCTAATCTGTTTTCTGAAAATTGCATTTTTCAGAATTCTTTGTATTATTGGAATAAGTTCTTTTTTTCTCAGTCTTAATAATTGTTTTACTTATGTAGACAAGCTTTTGTTAACAGACATAAACCTTAAACTAAACTTAAATGACAGACATTACTATTTTTCGTGAAAATTGTATTCACCGATTCATTGAGTTGTGTAGGTACATGAAATGTAATTTCTCATTGAGTTTTTTACATATGTGAAATGCAATTTCTCATATTAAAAATTGGCATAAATTTTTATAAAGGTAAGACCACATGTTATGTTCTAAGGAAATTTTGTTTTGTAATTTTATTTATTTATTTATTTATTTATTTATTTATTTATTTGGTGATACTGGGAATTGAACCTGGGCCCTTGTGCTTCCAAGGTAGGCGTGGTACCACTTAAGCAAAATCCCTGGCCCTTGTTTTCTTAATCAAGTATATGCTTTGCAAATATTTTCTCTAAATCTGGCACATGTTTTTATTCTTTACAAGTTTTTGTTTGTTTGTTTGTTTGTTTGTTTTACAAAGCACACATTTTTTAAATCAATTTAACAATAACCCATAACTTCAGACCAACTGACATTTTTTATTTTAATAGAATCCCACTTACATATTTTGTTCATAGACCTTGCTTTTGATACATCTCAACACATGACCAATTCTGAGTTTACTAGATTTTCTCTTATTTTTTTCTAGAAGTTTTATGGTTTCAGTTTTATAGTTTGATCTGTGATCTTTAAGTTTCATGCAAGATGTGACCTTTAGATATAGATTCATAGTTTTGTTTGCTTATGTCCAGTTTTCCAGAATCATTTGTTGAGATTATCTTTTCTCTAGTGTGTTGTGTTTATTCCTTTATGAAATAACTTTAATATACTTGGGTCTGTTTCTGGCCTTTAGAGTCTGTGTATGTGTGTGATGAAAAGATTGATTCTATCTCCTTAGTTATAAACCTAACAAAATATATACAAAGAAAACAAAACTCAATGAAACAAAAGAATAATCAAAGAATTAATACTTGTTCTTTTACCAGTACTACACTGCCTTGATTTCTGTAGTTGTGTAGTGAAGCTTTTTTTTTTTTTTTTTTAAATGTATAGTAAATCTTAGGTTGATAGTGTTAGTTCTCTGTTTGGGCTTTTCTGAGTCTTTCCTTTTCCATATAAAATGTAGACTCAGTTCGATGATACCTATGGGTCAGGGATTTGGATTGAGGTGGTGCTGTATCTCTAGATCATTTGGGGGAAGAACTGACATCTTAGTCCTGTAAGTCTTTTTAGGAATACGGACTCTCCTTTTACTTAGATCTTTGATTTGTTTCACTGAGATTTTATTGTCCTTTTCTATAGATTGAGGAGAGCAATGACATTAACTTCATGTCCTACAACTTTGCTGAAATTGTTGAATATTTCCAGAGATTTTTTTTTTGTCATTTTGTTTTTGATCAATTTTTATTTTCCACATGACAGTCATGATGTGAACAAAGACAGTAGGTTTGAGTTTCCGTAGTATGCATGTTGAAAGGAGATATCCTTGCCTTTTTACTGATCTTAAAGGGAAAGTAGTTTTTCATCATAAAAAATAATGTTA
Source organism: Petromus typicus (assembly GCA_004026965.1). NCBI lineage: Eukaryota > Metazoa > Chordata > Mammalia > Rodentia > Petromuridae > Petromus > Petromus typicus. The sequence goes on along the minus strand of PVIR01001136.1, from coordinate 64,541 downwards.
GCTGTATTTTCTGGTGTTTTGATGGGTTGCTTATATACTTACTGTGTTGAGAGATTTTTTTTTACAATTGAATGTTTGCATTCTGTCAAATGGTTTTTCTGCATCTATTGATAATATCATATAGTTTTTCTCTAGGAGATATGTTGAGCTAGTTTTGTATACTTGAAATAAATCTCACTTGTTCAAGATACATGATTATTTCATGTTGTTGGATTTGATTTGCTATTATTTTGTTAAAGAGTTTTTGCATCTATTTTCATGAAAGATGCTGGTTTGTAGTTTTTTTGTTTTTGTTTTTGTTTTTTTTTTTTTCCTTGTAATGCCTTGGCCTGATTTTGGTCTTAGGGTGACGCTAGTATCATGTAATAAATTAACTAGTATTACCTCTGCTTCTATTTTCTGGAAGACATTTACAAAATGAGTAAAATCTCCTTCTTAAATGTTTGATAGGAGTCACTAGTGAACTCCCCTGGCACTGGTGCTTTTCATTAATGAAGGTTATTGATTACTGGGTCTGCTTCTCTAACAGATCTAGGACTATTTATTTTTCTTGCAGTGTTTTTGTTGATTCAAGATGTGTTTTTAGGAACTGACCTCTTTTGTGTAGACTATAAAATTTTTTGACACTCAGTTTCAAATAATTTTATTTTAAAAAATATGTATAGGTCCATCTTCCATTTATAAGGGTGTGTATTTGGAGTTGAATATTCACTTCCTGTCTCCCTTCAAGAGCTGGAGTATCCGTGTTTCCCTGACCTCGGTGCTCCAAGTGTTCTTTCTGGATCTGGACTGGAATGTGCACTGTCAGCTCCCAGTTTTTGAACTGTTCCACTGTCTTTCCTGGGTCTCCAGTTTGCTGATGGTAGACCAGGGACTTTCTTAGCCTCCTTCCTCTCTTCTCTTCCCTTAGTTGCCCACATTTTCAAAATACATTTACTGTTTTTTTGATGATTAAACTGCCACATTTTCAAAATACATTTACTGTTTTTTTGATGATTAAACTGCCATATCTTCATCATGGAACATGTGGAAAGGTACTGAAAAATACGGGCTGAATAATCCTAATCGTGTTACTCAGAAGAAACATTTTATCTGTTGAATAGGATACTGATTATCAAAAGAACCCTTGCTGAAGTGAGATAGTTGAGAAGACAGGAGGTCTAAGTCTTAAGTCTGCCCCCTATAGGGTCTGGTGTAGGGTACCTCAGGATGAAGAAAGAAGGTGTCTAGGGTGTGGGAAGGTGTCTGCTCATAAGGAAAAGCAGGATGATTCATGGTCTGAATGTTCACAAAGTGTAGTCAAGCTCCAGGGATCCTCTCCACGATATGTCCAGAAAATGGTGGCAGAGAGTGTTATTGGGTGGAGATTTTGGCCCTCTGATGAGAAAACGTTGCTTTTTACACACTTGACTTGGCTCCAACACACGATTGGTGGTTTCAACCAGTATGAACTAATTCCACATTCCTGCACAATACCATAAGCGACAGTCGCCATCGTGACCTATATGTCGGCCACATAGAGTATATACATATAGCAAGGCCAGTGGGAGTCCACTGCTTAGCCATGTGGGCTCTGAATTTGACAATAAAGGCCAGTATTGTACTTTGAATCTGAAATGTTCCCCAAAGACTGTGTGCCGAAGCTTGGTTGCTGCCTGTTGAGGAGTGATTGGATCAAGAGCGCTGATTTCATGGTGCGTCGGTACCTGGCAGAGTCATACTCTGATGGTGTGACTGGGAGCTGATGGAAACTTAGTAGGTGGACCTAGAGGAGGAGCGGGTCACGGGCCCACTTTTCCCCCACTTCTCTCTGGCCCTTTCTGCTTTCTGGCTGTGCCAAGATGAGCAGATTTTCTCTACCAGTCTTTCCACTACAGGGATTTTGACTCTTCCCTCGGGCTGAAAGCACATGACACTGCTAACCCTGAGCGGAAATCTCTGAAACCCTGAGATGAAACAAACTTTTTCTCCTTCAAGTTGTTTTTTCTCAGATGCTTTGTCATGGCAGCAGAAAGCTGACTAACATAGCAACTACACACAAGTGAGTGCTTTAGACATTTTCCTTCAGTTTGAAAGTGACTGTGGCTAGATTGGAAGAGTGCTCACTTGCTTTTTCTACCATTTTCTTCAGTCACTCAGCTGTCTCACCGTGCAGGCTGCCTCACACCTCTTCATCCTTAGTGTCTATGCAATCGGAAGGAGATCACCAATATCTCTATACTATGGCCCGATCATCTATAATAGGGGAAAAATAGCTTACACCCATGTATCTCTGTGCCAAATCAATGACTGGGCTTAACTAGAAAACTTTGACAATGGGGTCTGAGTCTTCTAAACACTAAATCAATGCTGATCATCATAATTTTGCTCTGGTCAAGAACGATGGAATGTCTTAGGGCTTTAACTCAGATTATCATTTTTAAGCGGCAATTTCAATTGTTACTCTTTTCTCTACCTTGCAAAGGTCCTTTTGTTCTTTAGAGCCAACCTCAAGTTTTATTCTCACCTGTGAGGTTCAGTTTTCTGCCCAGGGATCCTGTTTGTCCCTTCTTTGGCACTGAACCTCGGTCTTTCCAAAACTGGACTGACATCCCATTGCGTTGACTTACATGCATCTTTCGTGTTTGACTTTAAAAGAGTGTCACCACATAGGTAGGCTGGGTTGACTAGCCTAATAGCAACAGAGAACTTTAGACAGGAAGAAAATTAAACTACAGTAGGTAGCTGGAATTAAGGCATGATCAAAGTTTGGATATCACTTTGTAGTTCAGGCTGGCCCCGAGCTCACTATGTAGCCCAGGCAAGCTTTGAATTCACAGCAGTCCTCCTGCCTCTGCTTCCTGGGTGCTGGGATAACAGGTGTGTCACTACGGCCAACATTGTGGTATGTGGTTACCGGGGATCAAACTCAGGACCTTGCACTTGCAAGGCAGGCACTGGAACCACTGAGCTAAATCCTTGCCCCATGTTTAGCTTTTTGAAGGCAGACATTTTTTTTTCCCCCTGAATGGATTAGCATTTGTTTTTCCTAGTGAAGGGTAAAATCTTGAGCATGGAAATAGTTTTATTTTACCAGTTCTGAAGATTCCATTGATTGGTTTGAAGAACCACAGCTACCACTTGTGGTATATTTCTCACTTTCAAAAAAGATTATTCTTCAAATGTATATGCTTAATCTGGGCCACTAGGAGGTCTATGAATACAATATGTTGCCATTGTCTACTATGATAGCTGCATATTGTGAAAAGGAAATTATTAGCTGGTCCCCTGCTGAATTAAAATGAATTCACAATCTGAGTGAAACAGTAACCAGCTGCCATCTGGACTCACTCTTATTCACACTCATTTACTCCTGTGTCCTTCGTGTGTCCTCTGTGTGAGTCTTCCTGTTGGAGAAGGTCAGCAGCGCAACGTTATTAAAATTCTTTAGATTTCTCTAACTTTACTACTCTTAGCCTTGGCTTTTCCTGGGATTTTCTTTACTTTTGGATTTCAGGATAAAAGCTTTTTATTCTGAAGCTCTGTTTTTCAGGTACTTGGTTTTGTATAATTTCAGTAAACTTCTTTCAGAATTTAGATCCGTGCTGATTACTGCTGCTTATGTAGTCTAAAGTAGACAGTGTACACCAATTAAAATATCTTGTAGAGCTGATCATTTTTCAACTGGTTTTAAATCAAGATTGTAAAAAGAGAAGGAAAACTTACACTGAGAGGTCATGACAAACAAAATACTGTACTTGACATTTACCTAGTGGAAGGACTAGAAAACTTCTGGGAGGCTTAACAGTCTCTTGTTTGACTTTGATATCACCTGTATGTTGCTAAGTTTGTCCTCGCTGACAATGCCAAGTTAGCTTTCAGGGCGGCAGGGAGGTGTAAGGACTGAGAGCTTGGCCTCTGTGTGTCCTCAGACTCCAGGAGAAGGTCACAAGGCTCCCGGTGACCTCACTGAGGTCACACAGTATTAGTTGCACCACACTGTAATGGTCAGAAGCCAGCATCAGGTCTGTCCTGGTGCCCGGGCAGAGCTCTAGACAGGACAGGAGGACCTGGCGGTAGTGTCGTCGGAGCACTGTCTTTGAAGAGTCACATCTGGGACTGTTGCTTATTAAGTTCAAAACAGTAGAGATGGGAGAGAGAAGTGGACAGGGAGGAAATAAATATAACTGAGGGACATTGTTTCCCTTCTGTGCCCCTCATCCCACCATTCCCCTTCCATCCTCATTTGTCTCTTGTTTCAGTACTAGGGATGGGATTTCAAGATCTTTACACTGAGCTACATGGCCAGCCCTTTTTATTTTGAGACATGATCATAATGATCACGAATTCACTGTGTTGCCCTGGCTGGGTTAGAACTCATGATCCTTCTGCCTCTGCTTCACAGAGTGCTGGGATTACAGACATGTGCCATCATGCTCAGCTCAAGCCCTTTTCAAAAACTTTTTTTTTTTTTTATTTTGAGATTGAGTCTCGATAAGTTGTGCAGCTGCTCCAACTTGGAATTCTTCTGTCTCAGCTTCCCTGAGATTTGTGTGTGTGTCTAAGTTTGCAGCCTTTGTATCTCCTGAAGGAATTTTAGCATTGTATTTGTTTGCACATGCTTTAGTTGACATTTAGCATTTTATTATTATAAATTTAAGCTGTCACAAATGATGTGATTTCCTGTTATGGTAACATTGCTACTTGAAATGACACCATTTCATCATGTTTTTAAATCTGTCTAATCAAATTAAATAACTTAGGAACTTTAGCTGTCCATTTAACACATAACAAGAGTATTCTAGCCAAATTTTACAGTATTTCCTTTTCTCTTTAAATATTTGTGTCTTTATGGAATAGATTTTTATGCTGCATTTTTATTGATCAGTTTATCATACTTCTTGATAATAAAAACATATACAAATTTCAAATAGCTATTTAAAATTTTTCTGTGTCCTCTAGGCTTTAAGTACAAAGAAATTTTCTACTGGATTAAGGTAAATTGCCATTATCATCCTCGTAAAATCCTTTCCAGCAACACAATGTATTAAAATAATTTGAAGGGAATTAGCTCAGTGGTGTTGTGCCTGCCTGGCAAGTATCAAGGTCCTGAGTTTCATCGCTGTACATCAAAACAAAAACAAAAACAGAAAAACCAAAAGATGATTTGATAATTACTATCTTTTTGAAAAGCACAATATTATTAAGAATGAATTTCTTAGAGAAATGGAAGAGAATTTTTTAAAATATGTTTTTTGCCTGAGAATTATTACCAGAATATAGCAGGGCTGGACAATAACTGTATTCATATTTGTTTGTTTCTAACATTACTATGTTTGTGTTCCTATGTTTATTTCTCAGGGTTTGTAACCCCAAGAAACCTGGTTCATAGGAATGTAAATGGTAAGAGCAACAGGTCTTTTTCTGTTGCCATTAACAATGTTATTCAGTTCCTTTACCTGTGTCCACAGCACGTGCCAGAAATCACATAATATAACATAATGTCTTATCAAAAAATCAGCTGGAAAGTCAAGGCATAGGGCTAAGCTGTAGCTCCGAGCTAGAGTGCTTACCTTACATGAAGAAGGGCCTGAGAACATCAAGTCAAACACCAAAACAACAACAAACAACAAAAATAAGATACGTGAAAACAAAACCACAAAGAAAAGGAGAAAAAAAGATTCTCCCCCACCCTGGGCTGTGTATTCCTCCATTTCCTCCAAGCAGAGAGTTGGAAATCACCTGAATTTCAAAGAACTGGTTCATCCGACTTTAAGGTATAATTTCACTCTGATTTTACTTCCTCAAGTTGATCCTGGCCAGTTGCAGTAGTCACTTTATTTAAAGTCTTGGTGATTGCTGTTCCTCAGGCCATTCATCCTGGAAAGATTCAAGTGGGAGAAGTTTTGCCTTTTGGAGGGTGGGTTGAGTGAGAATTGGGGCATAGGAATAAGAAAAGGAGAGGGATGTGTGGCACCCATCTGTGTGGCACCCAGACGCAGCTCACTTTCGAGAAGAAGGAGTAGAAATGGAAATTAAGAACTTTGGAAATTGGTATTTAACTGTCCATGGTCAGGCTTGTTACCCTGAACCTGGTGGGTTCCACAGAGCCCCAGTTTGAAGACCATTCAGAGCAGCCCACGAGAGAAGGGACGGTGCTGTGGGATATACCACTTCCACTGAATCAAGAGAGCACAGCTGCTGGACGTCAGCAGAGCAGAGGAAGCTCAGTGAGACTTAGGCTCGTATTGCTGATGTAAAAACCCCTCGCCAAGTATTGGTATTGTTTATATGAAGAATATTCTATGGAATATATGTGGTCGGTAAAACCTACACAAAACTAAAACCTGTGGTACACATCCTGCCTTAATTCCACTGATAATGTCTGTCTGTTTGGATCTCAGATAATACAGCCCGCGTGGCTCTGGTCATTTGACAACTGTAGGGAACAGGGAAAGGGGACATTACCAGAACCTCTGCAGTGGTTCCTGCTCTCCCTTGATTCACAACAGCATGGAGCAAATTAAAGAATAAAGACAGGAAACAAGACTTAGAGAAGAAGTTGGGTTCTGGGCCTGATCAGTGGTGCTCTGGCAGCGAAGACAAAGGCACTCTGAGCTTGCCTGTATTTATTGGGTTTATAGCCAGTAACAGAGGACTCAGAGGGCCGTGATAACTTTAAATTGGCAGGGCTCTTAAAATTGGAGAAAGTATCAGATGTCTCAGAGGGTGGCAATTATGACTGTGAGGTTCTTGTGCTGTTGAGGGTCTGCTGATGAGAACAGTAAGATGAGCAAAGATGTTCTTGCAACAGTTCTCCGATTCCTTATCAGAGTTAACCTGATAAGGAATTTGTCTCTGGCGAGGTAAAACCTTCCTACTCAGTCCTCACAGACCCAGGACGTCTTCAGCTGATGTGATCTTGCCCTTGAGTGTCACAGCTTCACAGGACCACTGAGGTCTCAGCTGTAACTAGAGGCAAAAGTGCAATGTCATAGCTGGCCTGTAAGCAAGAACACTTAGCCTAATCATAATTTGTGAAATGATTTTCCCCAAAATCATGCAGAATGGCTGCTGACACACAGCAACTTGAATATAGCTAATTATGAGGAATAGACAGATTATGTCATATTCCTTAGAGTGAAGGCTGCCTAGTTTTAATAATACATTTGGTGAATTTAAGAGATAGAAGTAAAACTCTTAGTTGTGGAAATGGGTTCATAGTGCTGCTGTCGAAGCTGTTGTGTGTGCATACATGTGTGCATGCATACATGTTTTTGGTGGAAAACATTTTAAAATCACTGCCTTGAATTGATTCATTCTTAAATATTAAAAATAACTTCAACTAGATTCTTGAGAGAGAGAGAAGAGCAGACAGTGCCCTGGGTTTGAAGCTGAAATGCAGATACACTGGTGTTGCTTTGTTACATAGTCTGTTAGTCATAATAGGGTTGTAATAGACATTTAATACCAAAAAGCCAAAAAAACTAGGCCCATGTTTAGGTTTGAGGAAAAGTTCATCACCTCTTTTTGCCTTTTGTGAGCAGCAGGAACACCTGTCTGTAGGAAGAGAGGCACAGACAGGGCCAGGGAGGGGACTTAGAAAGAAGTAAGTCATGCCATGCATATGTGCCCACTCCCCATGGTGAATGTAATCTTATGTACTGCAGACATGTACTATTCTACAAATAAAACAAAATGAAAAAGAAAAAGAAAACTTTAACATTTTTTTGACCTTCTGGTAACTTAAATAAAGGAAAGTGACAAGCATTTAGTGGATGTTACCTGAGTGCCACGTCCAATTCTAAATGCACCACATTGATCCTCTCGTTTATTCATGTAATAACCAGATGGAGTTTGTATTGATTTTATTCTCCACTTTGTAGCGAGATAAATTGTAGCAGGGCATCGATAGCCCAAGGCCCTAAGGTGATGAGTTATTGGTTCTTCCAGTCCGGAGTCTTTGCTCTTGAGGCATTTGGAGGAAAGTGCACGGCTCAGAGCTCCCCAGTCTGTGTGCCAGAGCAGCGCAAATGCATTTTCTTCATGTGGTAATGGGGGTTGAACCCAGGGCCTGGCACTGAGCTATATTCTCAGTTCATTTTTATTTTTGAGATAGAGTGTCACTAAATTAACCAGGCTAGATACAAACTGACGATCTTTCTGACTCAGCCTCCCGAGTGTTGGATCCTGGAGTATATCACTGTCTGAATGGGAATGGGTTTCAAAGACACTGATCCCCTCTGTCTCTGAACCGGCAGGAGTTCCCAGGCTACTTCGTCTATGGGATGGAGCAGCTTTGTCGACTTACCCAGAATTCTGCTTTAAATAGAGGAGGGGAAGTTTGGGGGAGCATCTATGGTATAGAGTATGAGAAGAGAGTTTTATTTGAAAGCTCATAGTTCTGCTATCTCCACTTCCTCACAGTTCTTCTCTGCAGTTACCATCCTGACAGGTGTGAAGGGATATCTTGTGGTTTTGATTTGCCTGATGACTGGTAAGGTGACACTAAGCATTTTTTATATACCTCTTGACCATGTATGTTTTTGAGAAATTTTTGTTGCTCAACTCCTTAGCTGGTTTTTTTTTTTTTTTTTTTTTTTTTTTTTTTTTTTTGTACTGGGGATTGAGCTCAGGACTTTGCACTTGCCAGACAGGTGTGGGGCCACTGAGATACATTTCCTGCCCGAATGTACAGGTTTTTGTTATTTTTTTTCCCCCTAGTACTGGAAATTGACCTTGTGCTTACCAGGCAGGCATGGTGCCACTGAACTACATCCTGACTCCCTTAGATCATTTTTAATTCGTTAAATTTGTTTTGTTGTTTGCTATTGAGATGTGGAGATGTGGAGATGTGGAGATGTGATAAGACCATCTGGAAATAAAAACTTTAAAAAAGGACTAGGGATGTAACTAGGTACAAAAGCCCTGGGTTCAATCCTCAAAATCACAAAAATAATAATCGAGAATATTAATAGAAAAAAATATACAACTGGATCCCAACAAAAATTAATTTCTAGTGGACTAAAGACTAAAGCACCAAAACAGCTTTAATGATTTAAAGGGATACAGAAAGCAGCATATTTATGACCTTCAAGTAAAATAGATTTCCTAAGCCAGAGGATAAAGAACACAATATATAAAAGGGACATGTTTTCAAATCCACCATATTAAATGCTATAACTTTCGTTCCTCTAAAAACACCACTAAGAATTTTCCAGGGCTGGGGAGTTAGCTCAGTGGTTCCGGTACCTGTCTTGCAAGCGCAAGGAGCCGGTAACCACATACAATACTGGGTGTGGATACTCACCCCCAGCAGCAATCAGTACCATGTAGCACAGTGCCGGGCGTGGTGGCTCATGCCTGTAATCCCAGCACTGGGGAGGCAGAGGCAGGAGGATTGATGTGATGTGAGCTTGAGGCTGAGCTCAGGGCCAGCCTGAACCACAAAGCGAGACCCTATCTCAAAAAACCAAACCAAAACAAAACAAAACAACAACAACAACAAAAAATCGTCTTATCTATGTTTGCTTCTCTAAAATATTTTTATATTCTTTTGTCAATTTATATGAAAATTCCTATTTTTATTTTCACTAGAATTGCTTTCGATTGATAGATTAATTTGGGGGAGAATTGATCTATGAGCAAATGTTTACTTAGATTTTTCTATCTTTATAACTAGAATTGTTCTATAACTTTCTTTTTTCTTTATTTTTTGTTGTTCTATGTATGTGTTCATGTGATAGCTCTGATTTCCAGGTCAACATTGTTGGTATGGATTTTCTGGTCTCATTTTCAGTTACAAATAATATTGTCCACTCTAAAAGGATTGTCTGTGCTTTTCAGATTTACTAACATTTCAACAAGTATGTCTTTATGGGCGGGGTCATTCCCACTGAGTGAATATGAGACTAGTTAGTGACAGTGAATCTTTTAGAGCTTTCAGTGATACAGACAGCCTGCTGCAGCCCCCGTGCCACAGGTTCGCCACCACTGGGTTAGGCTGTGTGTACCTTAAAGCCTTTTGAACTAAAGTTTTGGTGCAGTGACGAGATTTGCTTTTGTTTGTTTTTTCTAGGGAATGGAAAGCTTTTGGTTGCCTGATGTTGTTCATTTGTCTTTATGTTCAGTGTGAAAGAGTGTTTAGCTATGTTGCATTATAAATATTAGACTTTCAATCTGGAAAGTTCTCTAAATTTCTGCATTAAGAAGTACAGAGATATCCTAAAGACTAATTTGCTGTCCACTCCTCAAGATGATAAAGCTTTTGTGTTCTTTTAAAGGCAGCGTTGGCCTAAGTGGATAGAGCAGCTACATTTTTCCTTAAGGGCTTTGGCTAGGGTTAAAAAAAAAGTCTACAACTGTATGTTTTAAAGTATAGTCTCACTCCAGAATATCAGCAAGCATTTTGTAATAGTTGGAGAAGGAGTATTAAAAACCCACACCTACCCCCTTTCACTTCAGGGTTCTTTTCTGTTTTTATCCTGGGAATACAGAATAAAAATGAGAATGGTTTTAGCCAACATTAGGGCTATCATATATGTCAATATATCAATATATGGATATACATGGATATATATGTGGATAGAGATATATATGTATATATAATATATATGAATATATATGAATTATATGAATATATATGTGTATATATACACATATAACTATAAAATAAAATATAAATAAAATATAAATATATTATATTTATATTAGATTATATAGTATTAATACATTATAAAATATAAATAAAATATTTATATGTATATATATGTGTATATATATATATATATATATATATATATATTTTTTTTTTTTTTGGAGACAGGGTCTCATTTTGTATTTCAAGCTGGCCCTGAAGTCACTATGTAGCCCAGGCTAGCCTTGCACTCACAGCAATCCTCCTGCCTCTGCCTCCTAAATGCTGGGATTACAGGCGCGAGCCACCACACCCAGCATTTTGATACGTGGTGTGAAAGGGTTGAACTCACGACCTTGTGCTTTCAAAGCAGGCACCAGAACCATTGAGCTAAATCCCCAGCCCCAAAACATACATACATATATATATATATATATATATATATATATATTTAAAAACATGACTATTAGTTTCCTCTCTAGTTAATACTTATACTTTTCTTGTTTCCTCCATGAGTATGTAGTTATTTTAATTCTGTGTAATCATTTGACAGATAGCTGTTGGTTAGCACTGACTAAAATGCATTAAGTATTAAGGGCACATAGTTTCAGAGTATGTTTCCATGAGTTATCAGCCCCCTTCCTTGCCCTGGAGGCAGAAATGGCTCTGTGTGGAGCGGGTACAGAAAGGGCAGTGACAGGTCTGCAGGGCTGGTGTGCAGTTCCGGTGCACTCACTTTATTTCTCTGTGCTTCAGTTTGGAAAATGAGACTGCAGCATAGGGAATTAAATGAAATGAGGGGAAAAGAGTGCAGAAAAATATCAAAGGGCAGTCAGATGGATTTTGCTTTTTATACATTTATAACAGTTTCTCACAGATTTCTGACTTTTATTTTTAAATTTTATTTATTTATTTTGCAGAACTGGGGATCAAACCCAGTATCTCACTCATGCTAAGGAACTACCCTACCACTTAGGTACATATCAATGGCCCTTTTAAAACAGTATTTATTTTGAGACAGGGTCTTGGTAACTGACTCAGGCTGACTCTGGGGTTGGAATCCTCCTGTCTCGGCCTTCTCAGTCATTAGGATTAGAAGCATTGCCAGTGAACCTGGCTTAGATTTCTGTCTTGTATTCTCTTGCTCTCTGTCTGTCTGTCTGCCTGTTTCTCTCTCTCTCTTTCTCCCTTTCTGAGGCAGGGTTTCACTGTGTAGTTTAGGTTGAACTTGAACTCATGTTGATCCTCCTGCCTCAGCTTCCTAAATGCTGGTATTATAGGTATACACTATCTTGCTTGGCTAGATTTCTAATTTTCTTTTATTGTGAAATAGGTACACTTTATATACATATCATAATTACACTCAACATTGACAATTTGTACTAGTATGTGTTGTGACTTGATTATGATTTTTTTCATTCCCCTACCCACCCTATAACCCCTCCACCCCTATATGCATAAACTTTGTTTCCATTTTTTATTACCATAGCAATTTTTTCTTTCTCTTCATTACTTACCCTTACTCCATTTCCCTTTGAATAGTTCATATTGTACAATATCTAACATACATTTTAGAATTCATTTACATTTTTAATTTCTCATATCAGAGAAGAGATATGGTATTTACACATCTATGACCTATTTCACTTATGAGTATGTCCTGAAGGTATGTCCATTTGAGTATGAATGACTTCTGATTTTTAAGATGAGGTTGGAAGAAGATAAATTCTATTTCTGAAAGAAAATACTACCTATGAAATGTCTTCAGAATGGAATTCAGGATCATGTTTCTAGTACACCCTCTCTTTTGGGGTACGGACAAGTGGACGGCTGCATACACACGTCCAATGGAAGGTGATGTGTCAGCAACCAAGTGCCCCGTTAGTGATGGAGTTTGAAGCCAACGAGGTGTTTTCTTTCTCTGTCCTTGCAAAGAGCCCGCTGCCTGGTTAAAACTCACAGCTGTCCCAGGTAGTGTTTCCGTGCTTAGTGAGCAATTTCTGAAGGCTAGAAATACCCATTTGTCATTTGTTTTATGTTTATAACATTACTAAACAGGTACTGTGATCACCATTTAGCTAATGTAAATACTTAGTCTCAGATGATTTGTTTCTTGTCTTACCTCAACAGGAATTAGGGGGCAGAATCAGAAGTAGAACCCAGAACATCGGAATTAGACTTGTATGTGCTTTCCCATGGGCTCGTGTTAATTCTAGATTCTGATCATGTGACTTTTACTTTGGGCAAGTCAAATAAGCTTTCTAGACCTGTGTTTCATCACTTTGAACATGGAGATGATAACAGTTGTCTTTTAGGAGCATTTTCTAGATACCCATCTTCCTATCTTTTCTTTCCCTCCTCCACAGTCATCATTACCAGTGTTCTAATAAGTGCACTTTATGGAATTTAGAATTTGGTGGGGACACCTGTAGTGGAGGATCTAAGCAGTGAGGATGTGCACATTGAATACTGTCAGAGGAGACAACAAGGGCCCCCGAGCCTGCTGTAAGGAAAAGGAAGCTGTCTGGAGCTCCAGGCTTCAACTTCTCCTACCTAACCTGGCTGTGTATGTCCCAACATTGGATTAGGCTGAGGGCTGTTTTGCTTTTCTTAACAGTACTGGGGATTGAAATTTATCACTGAGCTACATTCCCAGCTCTTTTAATTTGTACAGGATTTTTAGACAGAGTCTTGCTAAGTTTTCCAGGCTTGACTTTGCAATCCTCCTTCTTAGTTTTGTGAGCAGCTGGGATTTCAGGTATGCACCTCGCTAACTTGTTCTTTTGTTCTTCTGAACCTTAGGACATTATTGGAAAAAAATAAAATGACTATTAATTATTGTTTCATTCTCAGAAATTGTATTTCTAGATATAAAGTATCGTGTTTTTCTTATTCTCATATATTCTTCTCTGTAATTTCGCACTGTAAGCTTTAAAAGTTGCCTCTCATTGTTATGTTCATCCAGTGTTTTCCTTAGGAGACATGAAGGGATTTATTGTGTGGAATTTTGAAACTATGTGCTCAAAGAATAGAATGCAAGTCCTCAAAAGAAAGGCATGTGTTTTCTGGTAGAAGGAACCTTTATGTTTCTTTCAAGGGAGTAGAAACCAGTGGAATTTTTAATCTTTGAGAAATTGCATCTCAGTTCTGGCTTATGGGAGAAAAAAAAAAAGGATAATCTGCTTCTGGAAGGACAACAGCTCATCCTACAGGTGCAAGTTTCGAGCCCAGGTTTTTTCTTTTTTATAATTGATGATGTTTAGCAGTTTTGGACTCTCTCAATTTGTTCCTTTATAATGAAGTTTCTGCCCTTTATTTTATTAATAAAGATGATGTGTGGACTTATAGTATTCTTAAGGAATTTGGGGTGCGATGGATCTGGAGGGAAATAAACATAAATTAATCAAGGGAGTTCTACTATGCACAGTTGTTGGTAATTTGTGTCCTAGAAGTTGCAGTCTTCTGAAAAGTATAGTTTTTTTTAAAGTATAGATTTTTTAAAAAAATATGCTTTTCTTTGTCTCCTTTCTACTGTCTTCTTTCTACTGTACCTGCTCTCTCTTTGATCCTTTCAGGATATGGAGGGCCTGGAGTTCTGTCTTCTTCTAACTGCTTCAGGTTGAGGGACAATATTCACTTTACCTACCTGTGTCTCAGGTAGGTCAGTCTCACCTTGACTGACCTAAAGGACACACAAAAATACAGAATTATTATCGGCATGTCATTAGGGATGAAGGCAGAATCTGACCATGTATTAGTTTCTTAATGCAGGTTTTGTAATACAGAAAACAAATTTGTAGAACATGTAAAATACTATAGTTTTAATAAAAGGTTAGGTGAGCATCAGCTTGGCTAGGAGCTAGAGAAGTCTGGAAGATATCCTCAGCATAATTAGAGAAGCAAGGGCCCCAAAATGAAGACAGAATGTTGAGTTAGCTTTAATATTATCCTTTAGGTCTTGACCTGTTTCCCTGGATACAGAAGGCAGAATGTAAGAGTATGTAGACTCTCTGTTTTGTTAGCGAGAAAGCAATCTGTTTCTAATCAGATATCTAATTTAATTGCAACAATGGCCAAGGTATACATTAAAGATCATTTATATTTTTATGTGTATATTTGGCCACTAAGACTGTAATTATCAGGTTTAGAACTTGGGATTTGGCCTCTGCTTTGGAGATCCAGAGATCTTGGAAGTGATAGCTCTAGATAACCATTAAAGCCTAGGGAGGTAGCAGAAAGTTAGTTTCTATTACAAAAGTAATAGTGTGTAATAGCTAGAAAATCTATATGATATTTCCACCCTATGGCATACCTATATAAGAAGTCATGTTTTTTATTGTATGACTGGAGATGCTACTAGGGGCTGGTGCAGTATTTGGAGTCCCTTTATCAGTCTTAATTTTTTGGTGGAGGTTAAAGACTAAGTTGAAGTAAGATCTGTGTCAATCAAAATTAATCTCTCTCTATATTGTATACAGATCAGGGAAGTTAAGGCTCCTCCGAGGTTACTTTTGGGGCCACGTACAGAGCTTCTTAGCTCACCTGTTTCCCCCTGTACCAAGTTATGTTATCTGCAGGAAGGATCATGGTCTGGCTTGACCATGCTGACTTTTTTTGGAAGCATGGGGGCCATTTTGATCCTTAGTGACCCTTCTTTTTTGCAGAATGTACATTGCTCTACTTCTGTTCTCTGAGGTCCAGCAACCTCCCTGCACAGGAGGTTGGATGACTCAGCAGAGCTGCAAGATCCTTATAAAGGTTCCTTCATGCTTTGTAATCCAGTGTTGTGAAATCTTGCTGACTATATATTTTTTTTACTTTTCCAAGGAAAGGGTGGTGCTAAAGATTGAACTCAGGAACTTCCGCCTGTTAAGCGTGTGCTCCACTACTGAGCTATACCCTAGCCCCACTCAATCATTTCTTAAGTAACCATATGTTTTCCATTTTTCTCTGTGTAGAAGTCAATGTAAAATTTTCAGCATGAGATATCCATTTTTACTGAGCTAACAATTTAATTTTCACACTAGCTTTATCAGTTTTTTTTCCTTTTGAACTCTGTCACCTTAATAAATGTAAAAATGCAATTTCTGTTATGGGTTTGAAGTATTAAAAGTAGCTCCAAGGGCTCTTGTCAGTACCTTCACATCCATGGAGAGTAAGAGAAATATTTTAAATTACATGGCAATTTTTCAACCTATGGTTTACATCATTGTTTCTCCATCCTCTGTAGTAAAACCACCGGCTCACAGGTAAGGGCTCATTTCCATTTCTTCCCTAACTTAGTGTGGCAGAACTCTGTCAGTGGGGCAGTTTGAGCCAATTTGAACAGCTGGGATGGAACTTAGGCTTCTTTGACAAAGGACCTGGAGAGGAGATCAGGGGCTGGCCTTTGAAAGGACTATCAGGAAGAGAAAGTCTAGTAGTGTTTTTCTCAGTCAACCTCTCCCTCCACTCCGCTCCCTCCCTGTCTCCCTCTGTAATGGAGAAAGTATTAGTTGGACATTTGGTCTCTAGGTGAGATGATCCGAAACAGCTTGGAATTTGAGAGTTTAGTCAATAAACTTATTAATTGAAAAAGCTGGTGCTTTCATGGTTTATAAATAATTATACATCTTTTATAACTCTTCCCAAATATTAAGCATCCAGATATTCCAGATATACTTATTTCTTTGGAAATCAAAATGGTGTGATTGCAACTTTGTAAGATGCTTGAATAAGAAGACTAAATGAAACATGTAAAATCTAATATTTAAAGTTATATCCAACAATCTCTGAGCCTAGGATTTTCTTTTGGTAAATTTTAAACATTTAAATAGTATCCTATATTGCAAGACGAATCTCTGGTTAATTATATGTACTGAAAATGAAATTTACAAAGAAGTGACATGTTTTTACTACCATAGAACTACAAATACATATTTTTTCTTGTGTTGCTTGGGATCACTCAGTTCTTTGAAGGACAAGGAGGTCAGAGTGTTGTTGCTTCTTGGAGCTCCTTTGTTTAACATATTTCTAATGTGTTTTCTCTGGGCTGTATTTTACCATTACAGTAATGGTAATGTCCAGTTTTAGCTAAGCTGTGCTAAGAATCCATCCCTAATCCTAGACAAACACCACAGTGACATTCCTCAACCTGAACATCTTGGAAGGGATAAGAAACCATTGTACTTATGTTCTTTATCATACTGAGGTATTTCTACTTCCTGGTAGTTTGTGCTGTGTTAATTATTTTACAACAAATCATGATCAGTAATGATCCATAGTACATATTTTACATGGAGATGTGGAACTTACTTTGCTAGTGCTTTATAATCAAAAGTATATCATTTTTACTACATAAAGAAATAGATTCTTCAATAAATACAATAACTTACTGCTATGCGCTCTGAAATAGCTTACTAAAATGTATATAAAAATTTAATGTGTAATTCTATTTAGTGACTGTAAGGAAATGTAGTAGAAGTTTTCACACACAAATGATATTTAAAGTACTTTCAACACATGAATATAAACACTCCATTAAGCTCATTTTTATTAATTTGTTCATTTTATTGAGAAAAAGTAAGACATTTAAAAATTACTTGCAAGAACTGTTAGTTTAATAGAGTAAATAATTAGAATTTTTCTTTTTGAAATTATAAAACCAACTATTTTGTTTTGTTACAGTATTTTATCATCTCTTGTATGATGTTCTGTCTCAGAGTTAAATAAATGCTACCTTCTATAATTTCTATTGTATGTGTGAGATAAAAAATGGAGTATTCTAGATATCAAGGGAAGTGTGTATTTGAATGTATGAATGGTGCAATTTAACTTTTGTGTTACTCTTCTAAATACAGATTCTGGCTTTTTTTCTCTCCCTTTCCTCAGATTCTCTTTGTATTTCAATTTCTTTGTTGGCTGTATTCCTGGAGGACTGTGCACCAGGTTTGTAGAAAAATGTGATTATTTCTAGCCATCTTTTGAAATTAGAGTTCCATTTGAGATATGAAGAAACTATACACACAGGGTTAAAAAGTGCACATGCTTATAACCAAAGTTAGAAGTGCACAATTCCAGACATTTTATTAACTTTGGCTTTAGACACATATTTCTGTCTAATTTCAAAAATTAAATATCCAAATTTAGTATATGCTTTTTTTTCCCCCTCCACTAGATATTCTCATTCCACAAGATTGCTTTGATTTTATTAAAAAATACTGCTCTTGAATTCTGTGAACGTTATAGAACTTAAAGGTAGAAAAATTGTATGGGTTGGAATTGTATGGGTTGGGTGTTCTTGGGTTGAGTTAGGCTTAGAAAGAAGAGTGTTTAGGGGTATGCTTGGTGGTAGAGCACTTGGCTCATGTGAAATGCTGGATCTGAGTTCTACCTACTCCCAAATACTGGGAGGATGGTTGGGAGAAATGAGTATCCTTAGTCTGGTTACCAAGACTCACAATGACCTCTGAGCCCCCACTCTCTGTATCTTCAAGGAGAGTTTGTTAGGGTAGATACATAGACACTGGCAATGCTTTTCAAACTTGGCTACTAGAATGACTCACTTTGAAAAATATATTATTGTGGTTTGTCACTGTTGACTTAAATTATTTTTATTTAAACATGTATAGCATAAAACTTGTCCAGAATGTGTTAGGCTTATAATTCTTGTGCAGTTGTAAAACCCAAAGCTTTAAAATTCTATAGTAAAAAGAAAACAGTGGTAATGATATGTTGCTGAAAATAAATTGTCAGTTGCAGTGTAAATGTGGTACTGGTCAATGTGGCATCAGCTCTTTCAAATTTAGTGTGCCAGTGCTACCAGGGCTGAAGTTTTTGGTCCATGCTTTTGTCAATTTTTTAAATCAGCCCACAGATATTAGAAATATTATATGCTAACTTGTAATGACTTGACTGGCTTGACTGTGAACATAAAATAGATGGTCTTCAGTTATGAGATTTAGATGATCCCAAATATGTTCAGTTCTTAAAGATTACAGTTCATGTAGTGATAGAAATCATAGCAGTAGCTACTTCTGTGGTGGAGATTGACTGGGAAAGAGCCCAAGATAAGTTCCTGGGATGATGGAAAATTTTATATTGTGCCATGACTCAAATTTTCCTATCTTTTGTGAGCATTATTTTAATGGATACATACATTCATTAAAACTAATCACATTAAATACTTTATTTCACTGTAATAAATTTTATGTTTGTAAAGCAAAATTATATTTGGAACAAAGGCATATTATTCTTTTGAGACAAACTTTCATGAAGTCACTAAATTGCCCCAACTTTTGGCTTGAACTTGGGATCTTCCAGACTCAACCTCCTGAAGTGCTGGGATTACAGGAATACACCACCACTCCCAAGATGCACATTTTAAAAAATATTTTTTAAAGTAAGAACTTTCATACTTTGAGAGTAGGCTTAAAGACCTTAGTGGAGACTCACAGTGGGGGAGGATCACTGGACACTAACAAGTCCATTGACTTTGGCCCAGACCCATGTGCTGTTTCATGGACTGAACTTGACCATGAGCAGAGAACACTCTTAGCGCCCACCTGAATGTGGACAGGTAAATCAGTGTGTCTTCTGCCATGCTGTTCTTTGCACTGTGCAGATTCCAACTCAGCAGTCTTTTCTAGGAGGAATTTTCCTCTCGATTTCTTCCACTTTAGGAGCCTCATGGGAAAAGATTCCAGAAGATAATTTGAGTGACAGAGAAGGAAAGAAATTCAACCAAAAAGAAATTGCACAATAGCGCAAAAGGAAAGAGATTTGACAAAAATAGAAATAAGAAGCAGATTAATGGTTTTGTCCCCCAAAGTCTTCATTTTTACAGTGAACACTTATGTGACTTTATCCAAAAAATTTTCTGTGGACAGGCCAAAATTAAAATTAGACCTCGATTCTGTGAGTTATTTCCTGTGCCACACTTTCTCCAGTATAAGAGAAGGGATTGGACCTTAGTGTGTCTGATGGATGTTTTTCTTTTTCTCGGCCTACTGAGTAACAACTTCTCCCTTAAAAAAAAATAGGCTTGCAACAAAAAATTTTAAATATCCAAAAATTATTTTATGATCCCCATAATACTGAAAAACTCTAATGTTTTTCAGGTTTTAGACACATAGTGATTATCTTCATGCTATCATAGTTTTTACTGAATTTAAATGACAGTAATACGTATCAGTTATATCAGCAAAACAAACACTTGTTCTGTTGTTACCTGGTCGACACCACACTTTTGTGACTGGAACATGGAGGGATTTCTTTCCATTGATAACCCACTTTCAGCCAGTGCCAGTCGGGTGACTTGTTTTGTCCTGGCACTATCCACCTGGGGGCAGAGGCAGATACTGCAGGGCAAGGGCTCCCTTCCGGAAGACTGTCCACTGCTGATGCTGCTCACAGCTGCTGTCAGGTACCTGCACCTCTCCTAGCTGGCTGTAAATTGAAGTTCTCTGAAAGAAGAGAAAAGACCCAAGTCTTTCCCCCGAGGGACACTTGACATTTAGAGTGATTTATTTGCTAGGGAAGATCACAGAATTCAGGGAAATATATTTCCTGGTTAAATTTATAGATAATGATATAAAAAGAATGCAGGGAATGGATAGATGCAAATGTACATAGGTTGAGGCATGGAGCTTGTGCTCTGTGAGTTTGGGTGTACCAGCCTCCCAGCACACATGTGTGTCGTCAGTCTGGATGCTCTCTAGATCTGTTGGTGAGAGATTTTTTTGGGGGGGTCTTCCATATGTGGGTGTTACTGATTATAATGCAATCTCTGGCTCATCTCTGCACCCTGGAGGATGGGGGAAGCCAGTGGTCTGGTCTGGCTCTTCTGTGGATCAGCTCCCCCTGGGGAGTTGCCGAATTAGAGTAGCAACCCATCCTGTTCCCCGGAAAGTCCCAGAGCACTGGAGCTCTGTGTTAGGAACTGGGGCATAGGACCAAATATCAAAACAAAAGTTGCAATAAGAAGGGGAAGAGGAGAGAAGGGAGGGAAGAGGAATGGTGAAAAAATAAAGATATATCATGTGCAAATACAAATTACATACGATGAATGTGATCATTATGTATATCTAAACTATACCAATAAACTTAATAATAAAAATCTGTTATTTGAATCCTTTTACTTCACCACTTTGCTGTTTTCAAAGGGTAATAATTATAGCACTCTAGAGTGACAAGTTTAGATAGAATTTTGTACATGGTGATACTTTTTTCCTGAAGTGAATATTGTATTGTCTTTTCCTTTCTAGCCAGTACTATATGAATAGTAATAGAATTTTATGACACTCTAAGACACATTTAAAACACACACACACACACACACACACACACATATGTGTATATATATTTCCATCTACTCCAGAGCCACTGATTTTTTAAATATTTAAAGTTGATAGCTGGTGAAAACTTATTCTTATTTTTACATGGGGCTTAGATTAATTGGAATGTGACATGCATCTAACAATTTAAAATACACAGTTATTAGATCTCTGCGGTAGGTATATGAAAGAAACAACTTCAATACTTGCTTGTTATAGTAACTGTCCTTTCTCTATTCTACTATAATTAAGTGGATGGTCTTCTATTTAAAGAATGGTGATATATCTTTAATTTTATTTGGAAATAAAATTGAAGTGACTTTCCTCTTAAAAAAAACTAAACCATACAAAAGATGCACTCAGCACCTCAATGACTGAAGAAATTATAAGGGTTATAGGAGTTCTGTATTAGAAATTTGGAGTCCAATATAAATTTCATATTTATCAGATTACTCTAATTGAGTAAAATGTTACACCAAAATGTAGCAGCTTTGAATAACTGACGTTTATTATCTTATGTGAGGTGTGTGGGTTAGGAGGAGTCCAGGGGCTCCTCAGCTGGATTTCTGGCTTATGGTCTTGTGTGAGGCTACAGCCAAGACGGCATTTGTCTACATACTTGACTGGGTGAAGCCACTTCATGCTCCTGGGCAGATAGTGGTGGCCTTTGGCAGGAAGCTGAAGTTCTTCTCATGAGCTTCTTTGTGGGCTGCTTGAGTGACCTTGCAACATGGTACCTGGAACTTTTCAGACTCCACAGAGCAACACAGGAAGATGGAGACTGCAGAGTCCATGTCTCTTAAAGTCACATCCCTACGTTTCTGCTATATCCTGGGATAGTATGAATGTCAGGGTGTAATTGTTGACAAGAGGCACAAGACATTGATACGTACATCCTTGCCGTACAGCTTACACCTCAGGAAAGCAGCTTGCTACTCCTGATAAGTTTGATGACAAACAGGATATGTATGAAGGGGAAAATGTTACAGCCAACAGTCCTGAATTAGTATGTACTGGGAAGGAGTACGGTAGACTGGGGTGGCAAGAAAAAACACTTAGAAAAACAGTATTTAACAGAGACAAAGTGGCTAAGATCAGTAGAGGGCTAGGAGGGGAGAAGGAAGAACCTATACAAAGGGCCTGAAAGGAGGCAT
This sequence comes from Petromus typicus, assembly GCA_004026965.1. Classification (NCBI taxonomy): domain Eukaryota; kingdom Metazoa; phylum Chordata; class Mammalia; order Rodentia; family Petromuridae; genus Petromus; species Petromus typicus. The sequence goes on along the minus strand of PVIR01001136.1, from coordinate 42,459 downwards.
TTGTCCTAGGGGAAGAATCATGAGAAGGCCAGTTGGGTTGAAATATAGTAGAAAAGGAAGATGATGAAGGTGCAGCAGGAGGGAGGTACACAGTCAGATCATACATAGCTTGAATAATTGCAAGAACTGGTCTGCTGTGATTCCAATGGTGTGTTTAAAGTTAGCTGTCTGCAACTGAATACTCCAAATAAGAGTGACTTATACAAGAAACAAAGTTTTTCTTTCTAGTCTAATGAAAAGAGGTATGTAGTAGGAAATGCAAGTTAATTTGGAATCTGGGTTTCTGTTGATTTATGCCTTTATTTGTCTTCTTTTGCCTTACTAATTCTGTTAGGTGACTCCCACCGTGAAAGTTACACTGTGGCCTAATATGGCCACTACAACTTCAGTTGTTCCATCTTTGACATGGACCAGAAGAGGAAGGGAGATGATCAAAGTGGGCACTGTCTTCTCCTGGTCTATTGCCTTGCATAGCCTTCCCAGAAGTCTTAGCACCACCATTTAGAGCCAGTCGGTTAGAATTACATCATACAGTTGTCTTTGGTTGTAAAGGAGACCTGAAATTTTATTCTGGACAAAGTATAAGCTAAATATCATGTCCCTGTTACTTAATGGAAAGAAAATTGAGTGCTGGGCCTGGTGTGCAGCACTGTGTGCTACAAGTGGAAGTCCACAGACGGGTATGAAGCTGGGGAGTGACATGGTGCTTCTGATAGGGATATTTTGGGAATGACCCTCAACTGTTGCAGGAATTGAATCTCAATTAAGATGAAGGCAGGGTAGAGAGGAGTCAGATGTCAAGTTTGGATCTACAGGTCTTGGTAATAAGTGTGATGTAAGGAAAGTGGAGGAATCAAATACAGTCCTCATATCTTAAGCAACTCCAAGGGTGGAGGCCGCCCTGATGGAGATGCAGGAGATTAGCTGGGAAGGTGGCAGAACTGGCTTGGAGGGAAAATTAGGAGGTTTGTTTGAGGAGAGGTCAAGAAGGTATTGAGTAACCTGTAAGGGTTACAGTATTGTCATTTAAGGAGATGAGAGAGGAGAGCAGGACCTATTTATTGGGCTCATAATGATAGAGATATTTCAAGTCATGGTGGAGAGACTCCACAGGAAAGGGAAGATGCCCAAGGCCTGGCCACGAGACACATTGACATTTAGCATTTGTGTCAGGAAGGAAATGTCAGGAGAGTGGAGGGGTCAAGGCAGGCCAGGTGTGCGTTGCCATGGAAACCTGGAGAGGAAGAACCTCATATAAAATGTGCCCATTTTCCAAGGTATCTGGGAGGCAAAGATATGAGGAGAAATACTTCTGACATAGCTGGCAACCTGGGGGCCATTAGTGAGCTCGATCAGAACACGTCTGTCCAGTAGGATGGATGGAAGCCAGCCTAGAATGGGCAAAGTCACTTCAGTATTGACAGCCCCAGTCCACTATGTATAGGTTGAAACCTCTGAAGTGTGAGTTGATCGTGACAGGAAAACACAGTTACACTGGATAATTGAGAGAAGCAGAATGAATGGACCCATAAAATGAGCTCCCGAAACTGCCCACTAGAGTGTACTTCAGATTAGCTTGTCATGTGAACACAGCTTCTGTGCCAACGGTGGTTCACTGTGGATGTGGCCATGAGGCAGTGGTTTCAGGGAGTGCTCCACCCCGCAGCTTGTAAACACAGGGCCCGAGAGAGGAAAACCTGCGTGACGTGTGGGCCCCACTTTGTCCCTTTCTTAAAATCAGGTGATTTCACCAAAAAAAATTGCTGATGCCCAGAACTACTTAGAATGTCATTTCTTATATTGGAAGAGTTTTTAATCTTGAATGAAGGTTTTTCTAATAACAGCTGAGCCTGGCCGATGGGCACTTGCTTGAAACATTTTTTTCTTTCCAACGAGAGTCAAAGTCCACTCTGCCCGCTCCATGTCTCTTCTGTCTCACAGGAATGAGCGATATCCTTGTAATTAAGAAATTCCTGGCACCTGGAAACAAGAAGCACCCACCCCCCACCCCCCGATGCCAAGGATGTGAGAACAGTCCCTAGCTCTTTACATTGGAACACTCGTACATATTTATGTCTGAGCTGGGTTGCCTCTGTGGACTGCTGGGTCTTTTAAGTACTATAATCAGTATGTCATTGCTACATCCAGGCCCTATGAATAGTGACTTCCTGAGTAGTTTTTATATTTCAGAGGAATTGTCTTTCCTCAGAATCTTAATTTTCTATGGAGTAATTGGAGAGAGAGCAGCCGGACTTTAATCTGACCTTTCATCTGATAAGTTATTCCATTTGCTCTGAGTAGGCCACCCTGCTGAGGAGCAAGGTGAGGACTCGTGCTCTCCCCCGAGTTCCCTTCTGTCTGTGTTTAGGAGGGAACTGGGTTTATTGTCAAGGACCAGGATTATGCTGGTCTTTTAATTGCCCGCTCCAGGCCAGCCTCATCAACGTGACCTGGAAATGTGGCAAAAAGTCAGTTTTCTCTTTACTTAAATCTAGATTTCCTGTGTGAAAAGAGAGGATTGATTCTGTGACTTTAGAGGCCCTTCAGGCGATTCCTTGGCACGCTAATGATGGAGAAGTGCTTTTGCTGGCCTGAAGGAGTCAGGATGGGAGGAACTGATTCAAATGACTGAGATTAGGGCTGAGCTGAGGGGTTCCTGTGCCAGGTTATCTCAGTGCCTGGAGACTCCCGGGTCCACATTAAAAAGAAAAGAGGAGAGCAGGAAATGATGGTGGGAACCTGAGAGGGTGTGGAAGAAGTGGGGCAGGTTCAGACAGAGTTTAAAGGGAACAGAAAAATGGCCGAGTTGTGAATATAAAAATCTACCCTAGAGGTGTTTCCAAAAGATGAGTCAGTTTCCTGTGACCACAGTGCCTCTTTAATGTGGGAAATTTTAATTTTTATGAATTTTAAGAATCATTTTAATGTTCTGGTTTCTTTCTTGATACTCAAAACATAACACAATCATTCTGTTCCTCAGCATTTTTTTTTTTTTTTTTTTTTTTTTTTAGTTTTTTTGAGACGGAGTCTAGCCTTATAGTTCAGGCTGGTCCTAAACTCAGCCTCAAACTCTGTAATCCTGCCTCTGCCTCTCAAATGCTGGGATTATAGGTGTGAACCACCACACCCAGCACTGTGGTACGTGGTACTGATTGCTGTTGGGTGTAGTCACCATGCCTGGCATTGTTGTATGTGGTTACAGGGATGGAACTCAGACCTTATGCTTGCAAGGCAGGCGCCAGAACCACTGAGCTAAATCCCCAGCCCAGCCATTGTTTTGAACATGTACATTTTTAATTTGGCAACATTTGTAGAACATTTTTTATTTCCCTTATTTGTATATTAGAACATTCTTGTGTTTAGACTATTAACAATGGGCTTTTCTACCCTCTCTTACCAGGAAATTGAGAATATTTACTTTATTTCTCTATCATCCATGAAAGGGGAATTCCCTTTCCCTCATATCTAGTGGACCTGAACACATGCATATTACATTTTACATGGACGTGACCAGGTCTGAGCCCTACTCTACTTATGCAGGGTTATAACAACTGTTCTACTCTGGCCAGGGTCCGCAGTGGGAAGGGGGAGAGGATGAATTTCCTAAGAACAATTTCAGAGTGTGTCAGTAATAAAATCAGATCTTTAAAGATCTTGGTAAGTTGTCAAAAATAAATTAGAAAGTATAAATTAAATTTTTTTTAATGAACTCTATTTTTTACACCCAGAAATACAATCATCAGGTAATAATGTAATGCATATGCATGGCTGAAAATGTGCATAAGTAAACTTCCTCTAAGGCAGAGCTGGTATCTCTCCACAGCTCAGGATGAGTGATGTAGCATCACTTTCTTTCCTTTGATCTTTGTATAATTTCTATGTTAATATCACTTGTGTCATTGTCTTGTGCAACCTATGTGATATAATTTCTTTATTATTTCCTGTTAATTTTTTTAACACAGAACAAAATTAAAAATAAATTAGGATAGGTGTGACAAATTTAGCATATAAGATAACTTTGTTAAATTTGAATCTCAGATGAAAAATAAGTTTTTTTTTTACCAGTGTAAATATATCCCATGCAGTATTTTAGATATGATTCCTCTAAAATGTATTTATTGTTAGTTATGGACTTGGAAAATGTTGATTGTCAGGTGTGTGCAATTTTAAACATCCTGGAAAAAGTGGCACCCTTTCACGCCTACTTGAGAAACCCCATTGGAAAGAGTGAATGTGTGCTGGACTTACCGGGCTAATCTTGACGATATTCTCTATATTTTCTTTTACACTATATCTTTTGAGCAAGTACTACACATGTGCATTTTTTCTCAGTTTTTGTAAATTTCAGCCAGCTATCTGTATTTTTTAAGACTTAGTGTAAAAAACACAGAAAATAAAATTTACGATCTTAACTGTTTTCAAGTGTATAACTGAGTAGCACTAAGTACCTCCACACTGTTGTGTAACCACCCACCTCCAGAACGCTCCATCCTGCAAAGCTGTAACTCCAAATCCATTGCACAATAGCTTCCTGTTCTCCACTTTCGCCCACTATCCCTGCCAGCCCCTAACAACCCCTTCTTGTCTCTGTCTCTCATTGTACTAAGATGCTAAGAGAGGATTTCTGTTGGCTTGGGGAGTTAGTTGCATCTTCAATTTAAGATATTTACAGTTTCACATGAAGTAAGCGGGATATCACCATGTTCTAAATATAAAAGCATTTGTACTGAGATATGTACAAAAACAGGATGGATGTCTCAAAAGATTTGATTCACCTATGGTTTGTCAGTATCAGCTGCGTTTCAGGTACCAGGTACAATGTTGAGGATAGGATCAGGACTCTGTAATTTTTTTCAGTGCATTTTAGGTACAATGTTGAGCATGTTGGACAGTTCTTAGAAAATATCTTTTGTACAGAACTCCATTTGAATATTTTTTTCATTTTGTTCTTTTTGCAGTACAGAAAAATGAGACCAAGCAATATGACTTGTGTTTCTTTAAATAATAATCTACTTAAGTGGGAAAATTACAGTGTTTTGTGGTCTCCAGTGATCCTCAAGGAAAGGGAAAGGATACTCTCATTTTATTGATGAGGAAATAGAGACTCCTCTGCTGAGTTCTCTGCACAGTGATGTAAGCTGATACTATTTGGACTAGAGGGAGCAGCTACTCATAGACAATTTTCTTGGACCTTCTACTTGGTAGGAAAGAAGCACTGTCCTTGTTTACTTTGTAAGGTGATCTTATAAAAGTTAACCATTGACTTTATGGTTGTTAAAGCTTATTTAATTGAATTTTTTATTGAATATGAAAGTTATTAGGATTCTTCATATTTTACTCCTTTTATATTCATCTTAATCAAAGTTTGACATCAATGGGCTTGAAAATATTTTAACTACACTTAAAAACTAATTGTTACATTGTTATTGAACATAAGAGAATATGTCCTTAAAACAAATTTTGAGAATAATTTATAAGTACTTTCTTGGGGAGATGAATGTTTGAATTTTAAGTTTTATGCTTTTAAATAGATCTTGGGATCAATTCTTTTCTCCATTTATTTCTGCCTATATTCAAGAGCATTCTGCTAATATTTGGGCCTGCAGCAATTTCTTTTGAGCTAATTTATTCTTGTTTCTCTCTGTGTTTTGAGACCTTAAATGGCTAACTTTGCATGAATCAAGCTTATACTTGGGCCATCTGGTAGATCAAGGTGACCGCTTTTCAACTCTTGAGTAAATGCTTCTTTTCTGAAATGTCTGCTATCTTTATACATACATCAGTATCTACATCTGATAGAATGATTTGTGCCTTTGGTTTGAGACAAGGTCATTGCTTCTCAGTTTGGGACTTTTTTTTCCCCACAGAATGTGGTAAGTGTTACTTCATACTCAGTTGTAAAGTCATGCCCTATTAAAATCATGCGTACCCTTTGACCTAACTTTAAATTTGATGTGAAACTATTCTCCTTTATCAATCTGAAGCATCTAGGTTAGGCACTCTTGGAAGCGCAGGATGAGGTCTTAGGTGATTCATGTTGGAGTCTGTACTCTCTCATGTGTCCTATTTCTGTGTCCCCCACCCCTAGTCCATGCTGGCAGCAAACTGTGGGGGTGGCTAAGCTGGAGACAGCATTTCCCTTCCCAGCAGGGCTTTTTTTTTTGCCTTGTGTGATAGGTGGAGTGCAGGAGGAGGAAGAATATTCTACCCAAAGACAGATGACTCGAGATGCATTTGATTTTGAGTAAGCCCTTTCACTGTTGTAATTTCATTTCCTGTTTTAAAATAGCAGGCTGTACTGAGTTCCATCTACCTCCCTGCTTACCATTCAAGGACAAGTAAGATGCCCTTTATAAAGATAAAGATAAAGATAAAGATGCCCTTTATGCTCCTGGTAAATTCAGAGGCCCTAAACCAAAATAATCTGTGAATTAATTTGGAGATAAGGATTAATGTTACCCACTGAAGATGAAAGAATTAAAATATTGTACCTTACATGGTATTTTTACAGTTACCTGGTTGTACATGTAGGCCTCATTTGAGCATTGCAATACCACTGTGAAGTGGAAATGTTATCATCAGACCCGGCGTGTGCATTGAGAAACTGAAGGTGTGAGTGCCCTGGCTGAGGTACAGGGTCAGGAGACTAAAGGTTGAGACCCTGGAGCTTCTCTCCAAGCCTCGAATTCTGTCCTTACTTTTGCTTTACCTTCATGCTCCAAAGAGGTGGCAGGAACTTCCAGCCTTAGGTATAACTAACCAGCTGGATTACCTGTTATCAGCCCTTTTCAGCTAAGGCTTGCAAAGGTTGAACTGGTTATATTCAAGATACAGGGGCTTAGGGACTGTTTCTTTTAGCCAGACTTTCACATTGGAGCCACCTCTGTGGAATCTGCCTCTCCTCTCTTCCTGTGTATTGTGGGTGTGCACACATTCATATGTGTATATGTGTATACTGGAGTCTTGCTCTGTAGCCCAGAGTGTTCTTGAACCCACAAGCTCAAGTAACTCTCTTGCTTCAGTCTTCTAAATAGCTGACTCATGCTAGCTCATACTAGCTTCTTGAATTAGAATTTTTGTGTGTGTGTGTAGGACAGAAAATCTGATGTGGGGAATGTATGTTACTTGTATAACAAGTACCTTATTTTTACATGATTGCCAACTTTGTGGGGAGATCCTTGGAAGTGGGAGAGGAAGATTAAGTATCTCCAGGACTCTAGTGTTCCACTTGTTTTTCCAAGCAGATTGTCCTTCAAAACTTTTGAAGGACATTATGTAAGGCTTATTTGAACAGCTCATGAAGTCTTAGACTGGTGTTCTGTAAATATCCAAGTGACCAAATGAATAAAACAGAGGAAAATTCCAGATTAGTTTAATGGTTTATCTTAAGGGCAAGTTAACAGTGGATTGTACTCTTGAGAAGTGCTAGACCCAGGAGAGACTCAGGCAAACAAATAAGTTTCTTTTTCCTTAGAGCCAGCATTTATATTTCACTTTATAAAACATAGATGTAAACATCAGATAGGAATTAGTTGGTAAAAGTGCATGTTCTAAATAAAGCTGTTAGTACACTTTACATATTTATCTTCATGAGTCCTTCAGAGTACATGTTATGAACGTGTACATGGTTGACAGTAAGCATTCATTAACTTTAGATTGCTGCTTGTCAGCATGTTACCTGGTTCTGGGGTGCTGGGACTCCTTCTAGAGATTTTTTCTAGATTCTTCCTGTTCTGAACAAAGAATAGGATGGAACAAGCACAAGATGTAGTCACAGTTTACATTTATTAAAGGCAGGGAAGAAACATGCTCTGCAGAGCAAGTGCGGGCCATGTGGGAGCAGGAGAAGTCCGTTCTGCAGGGCGAGAGCAGCTCTTGCGAGAGAAAACACAGTGGCCCAGAGTTTCAAGGCTCTGTCTTCCTGTCACCCACACCTCAGGTTGGGACCAGGTCTCAGACATCTTCTTCAGTTCTTTTTTATTCCTTGTTGTTTGCTTGTTTCTTTTTAAATTCTGGTAGTGCAGATTGAACCCATTGTGTATTCCATTTATTTTTTGTCAGCATAGATTCAAGGGTATCTGTCTTATACTTTGAGTTACAATCCTATACCACTTTGGCATTTTGCTACTTGAATAGTTTAAATATTACCTATTGGAAATTTTCAAGTGATTTCTGTGTTCCTTTGACATATCTCTATCAGTGTAGATTTTTTCCTCTTTATTGAATTTATTGGTACATTTATGTAGATATTAGAAACAGATTCAACATTGAGAATTTATACCTGTACATGAGGTATCTTGAGTCTCATTTTTTCCCATTTCTCTGCCCTCCCTACAAACCCCCATGCCCTATATACAAAGCTTTGTTTCCTTTTTTGTTGTTGTTTTTATCATCATTTTTTCCCCTTCTTTACTTTCTCCTGCCCCTACCGAGTTACCCTTTCCCTTTGAACATTTTCTTCCCATTTCACTATGCCTGCCATACAACCTAGACTTAATTTACACCTCCAGTTTCTCATACTAGACTAACTATATAGTATTTACACATGTATGTCCTATTTATTTCACTTATGAGTATAGCTTCAAGGTGCATCCATTTAACTATAAATGTCTCTAATTTATTCTTTATGGCTGAGTAATACTCCAAATTAAAAAAAAAACAACAATAAAAAACGCATCTTTATCCAGTCTCCATTGATGGGCATTTGAGCTGTTTCTAAGATTCAGCTATTACAAATGATGCTACTATAAACATAGGTGCACATATGTTGCTGTAGTATGATGCTTTTAATTCTTTCATGTGTATACCTAGCAGGGAACTAGAAGGGTCAAATGGAACCTCTACTACTACTTTTCTGAGGAATTTCCACAGTGGTTGTACCAGTCTCCAGCAGTGGAGAAGGGTTCCTTTCTCCCCAAAGCCCTACCATCATTTGTTCTTGGTTGGCATCATGATAGCAGATAACAGCCATTCTGTCTGCATCTCTGGAATGACTAATGATGCTGAATATGTTTTCATATGTTTCTTTGCTTCTTTTACTGCATCTGAAAATGTTTGTTGATTTCAGATGCCCATTTTTGAATTGGGTCTTTAAATTAGGGGAAGACTCATATTTTTAAGTTCTGATATATTCTAGATAGTAGTCCTTTGTCTGAGAAACAACTGGTAAATATTTTCCCCATATTTTAGGTTGTCTTTTGCTGTGCAGAAGCTTTTTAATAAGCTGAGATCCCAGTTGTTGATTCTTTCTGCTCGTTCCTTTGCTACTGAGGTGTTTCTTGTTGAGGCAGGGTCTCACTTTGTAGTTCAAGCTGGCCCTGAGCTCCCTATGTAGCCCAGGTGAGCCTCACATTCACAGCAATCCTCCTGCCCCTGCCTCCCAAGTGCTGGGATTATAGGTGAGCCACCACACCCAACATTGTAGTTACCAGGAATTAAATCACAGCCCTTGTGTTTGCAAGGCAGGTACCAGAACCACTGAGCTAAGTCTCCAACCCACCTACTGAGGTTTTTATCATAAAGTCTTTCCCTATTCCAATGTCTCCAAGAGTTCTACCTAACATATCTTGTAGTAGGCTTAGTGTTTGTGTTTTAATAAACAGGTCTCTAATCCACTTTGATTTTTAGTTTAGTGCATGGTAAAAGACATGGATCTAGCTTTAATCTTTGCCAGGTTGAAACTCAGTTTTTCCAGCACCGTTTATTAAAAAGGCTATCTTGCCTCCACTGAAGGTGTTTGGCACCTTTGTCAAAGATAAGGTGGCTTAATATATTTGGAATTGTTTCTGCATCTTCTGTTCCATTGATTCTCAGGTGTGTTACTTCAATCAAGATTGCACTGCATCTATATAGTAGTTTTAGCACTATGGCCATTTTGACGATGTTGCTTCTTCCTACCCAGGAACAAAGGATGTCTTTCCATTTTCTGATATCCTCTTGGATCTCCTTTTTCAGAGTGCTGTAGTTTTCAGAGCTGAGATCATTCACCTCCTTTTATAGAGTGATTCCTAGAGATTTAATTTTCTGGGTGCTATTGTGAAAGAAAGTGTTCCCCAATTTCTCTCTTAAGTGAGTATGCTGTTTTGTATACAAAGGCTATTGATTTTCAAGCACTGATCTTGTATCTAGCTATTCTGCTAAATTTGGTGATTAAGTCCAGCAATCTTTTGGCTTAGTTTTTAGGATCTTCTATATAGAGTGTCATATAATCAGCAAATAATGACAGTCTAGTTTCTTCCTTTCTTATCTTTATTCCTTTTATTTCTTTCTCTTAACTAATTGCTGTGACTAATGTTTCTAACACTACATTGAACAAGAGTAGTGACAGTGGACACATTTGTCTTGTTCCTGATCTTAGTGTGAAAGGTTTCAGTTTTTGACCATTTAGTATGATGCTGGCTATTGGTTTCTCATAAACAGCCTTTATCTGGTTGAGGTAAAAGCCATCTATTCCACATAATCATGTCAATAGATGCAGAAAAGGCACTTAACAAAATCCAGCACCCGTTCATGATGAAAACCCTATAGAAAATTGGAATACCTGCTTAAGTTCTTGCAAGGAGGATTGAGAATTGGTTCTAAGTTTTGGGCAGACATCTCTGGCTCTCTGTGAATGACAGGTCACACCCACTTGTCTATCTAGTTTGTCATGCTCCAGTCTTCTGCCTCATCAATGAGACAATTGAAATTTATTATTGCAATTTCTTCTCATTTCAGATTTCCATAATTAAAATTGTCTATATATAACATTCTCTTAATTTTTTAGTTCTTCATTTTTCCAAGAGCAAATTTGAAAGTTCAATAATAGTCATGGCTAAGAAGTTCATACAAAATTTATATAATTTATCTATAGTTTGTATTCTTTTAGAATATTCCTGTTCTCATTAACTGATTTCTTTTTTAAAAAATCATCTTTATTAGTACATTATGAATACACATGATAATCACATCCAACATTAAGAGTTTGTACCAGAATATGACATGACTTGATTCTCATTTTTTTCCCTTTTCCCCCCATCTTGCATCCCCCACCCACTATATACACAATCTTTGTTTTCTTTTTTCTTTATTATTACCACATTCATTTTCCCCTCATTATTTACCGTTACACTCTTTCCTTTTAAATATTTTCTACTTCACAATATCAACTATACATTAACTGATTTCTTAAGATAGTTTCCTTGGCCTTCATTCCTACTTTAAAAACCTGGTATTATAGTACAGCTAAAACTGGGATCAAATGATCTGGTTCATTTCCCGGCTTGACTTTGTTTGGGGAGAAAAATGCACATTGGTGTTAGAGTCAGCTCAAAAGCTGAACTTAGAAACAATAATGCTTTTGTGGCCTAATTGAACCAGATGGAAGATGAAGGTGCTGAGAGATTCCCAGTGGATGGCAACACTAAGTTCTGGGATGGCTTTTCTTGCAGTTACACCTGGAAACAGAGTGCTTGCCGCTCACCTGGGAAATTGCTGAGTCTTTCAAGTCTGCAAGGTTGCAGATAAGTGAGCAGGTTTTTACTGTACAAGAAGTTCAAAATTCAAGTTTAAGACAATGGAGAAAGATAAAGAGACAGAAATTAATGGAATCGCCTTAATTTTGACCAATATCCATAAACAAAGAAGTAGAAGAGGCAGGTGAAATAATGAAGGTTCCATAGGCTAAAAACTAAAAAAATCCATGAGAGCAAATGATGAGGTTCTTATAATCTGTAACTCTGAGTATTGTACCTTGTATAGATTAGAAATACTGCCTGGTGACTATTATCTTGGTGGAAGGAAGAAGGGTTACAGAGGGCATATTACAGAGGGTATATTTCTGGCTTTTTTCCTTCACTTTATAATGAGTTTTGTCTTTAGTTTTATGATAAGAATTTAAAAGTACATGTGCATTATTTTTGTTATATTTGCTTATATGTTTATATGTTATTTTGATAGGAGTACATAAAACTGTGACCTAAACTTTGGCCATGGTTTGCCATGGAAAAATCATTCAGAAAGAAACACTTTTCCCTCTGCTCCACTCCCACATCCATTACTTCCTCTATATTCTGTTTTCCACATTATCTTCCTGATCAATACATTTCTACTCAGAGAACATCCTCAGTGGTTCCCTGTTGTTTTTATAGAACTGTTGTTTTTGGTACACTTTCCAAGTTGATTGGTGGTGTGTTATGTGTTGTATGTTGATGTGTGTATGTCTTTGTGTGTAAAACTCTGAAGTATTTGCTCCTTTGGTCTTGAGTTTTTGGTAAGATCCACTCTTAATTCCTGCGATAACCCTTACACAATCATAGTGTTTTGTCCATCCCATTTTATTGGCCCCTAAAACTCCCCTGTTCTATCCCTACTTATCTGTTTAGGACAAACTTACTTCTTCTGTTTTGGAACCTGCCTTAAATGCTTCTGTGAAACCACCTAGCTTGTACTCCAGAGAGTTGTTTTCCTACTCCATGGCATTTCCTGCATAGTGTTTAGAGGAAGCCAACCGACTGTAGACTTTCTACAGGGTATTATCTCATAGACATACAAAAAATACAGTTGATACATTGTCTTAGTTGCTTTCTTTTTACTGAGACACGAGACCTGACATTCACAAGTTAAAAGAGGAAAGATTCACTTCGGTTCCCAGTTCACAGGAGATTTAGGTTATAGTCAGCTGGTGCCACAACAGGGCACATGGCAGAAGAGAAACAGCTCATGGCCTGGAAGTGGGAAGCAGAGAGTGATCAAAAGAGGAGGGAAGGAAATGTACCTTTTAGTCCATGGTCTGTGCTACCTACCTTCTCCCAGCAGGCTTCTCCCAATGTTACGTTTAGCTGTAAACTGATCTGTGTATTCGATGGACTAATCCACTCGTGAGTATCATACTCATGTGTTTCAGTCATCTCCCCAAAGCCCCACCTATGATCGTACGAGGCTTTGGGGGGAAATGAAAGTATAAACCCTAACCCACATTGGAAAGAAAAAAACATGTAACTTGGAGGAAGTGACAGCAGAGACAGCTTGAATCCATAGGAAAGAATGAATAAGCAGCAGAAGTGTTTACTATTACGGCAGTAGTCATAACAAGTATTTCACTTGTAAGCATGCCAATAACTTTCACCTAAGAGGAAGGATACTGCTTCTCTCTCCTGTCAAACATCGCACACATACACACAGATTTTGTAATAAATATTTAAAATAGTCGTACTGTGACACATGTAGTCACAAAATATGTTAGTGCCTGTGTGATATGAGCATCGGTGGATGAGAAGGAGAATGAATGAGCCTGTTCTGAAGCAGTTCAAAATTCAATATGGCACAACTATTGTCTCATCTGAAGCATAGATGCCACAGGAAAGGCATAATCCAAGAGTCGAGGAAGTTCAGAATGAGAATATACTTATGTGTACCTGCCTACTAACTTATTGCTTTTCTACCTACATTTTTAAAAAAAGCTATCTAATATTGCTAAGATTTGAGAGCAGGCGGATATCTGCTTATGTTAATAAATTCAAAACAAAGCTTCAAAATTTTAACAGAGATTTCAAAATATCCTCTATTAGTTGCAAAATCAAAAGCACCTTTGTGAGTTTCCTTTCTACCTCTGAATCCATTTTTAAAGCTTTTTCTTAATTTTCACTTGTATAGAATGGATCAAATTGTTTTCCTATTCTCATTGCCCCCACTTGCACTGGTTTGAGATGTACAATAGCATGGCCTAATGCAAGAGCCAGGCCTTCTTCTCTTTAATAATTATCATACCTTTTAAAATATTTATGATAAACTAAGTGTATACTTTTTGATAATAAGGATATTTAACCACTGCCTATGAGCAGTTATGATAATGTTTTAGAAAACCCAAAAACCATTAAGTACATTAGGGTTTTAAACCTGTACAGTTGCCAACTACTTCCAGCACAGGCAGTGAAGTTACATGGTCACCCAAACCCTTTCAGATAACACTGATTAAAAACAGGATAAAATAATAATTAAAATAAACTACAACTATTTCAAGGTACTAGACATTGTCACAGAAGATGGAAACCAGAGAAGAATTTCATAGTAATAATAAACGGTGCCAGGGCTCAGCATTATGAGTTTGTGGCATTCTGGTTCAGTAATACCTTTTCCCTGATAGGATTATGAAAGGAAAATCAGAGTTCTGACTAAAGGTATCAGAGATCAGGGCTGGAAAGGCGTTTGGGAATGCAAAAAGGAAATCTTAGCCACTTCCTGTTGCCTGATCCACCCTCTCAAAGGATGCACCAGTATTCCAGCTAGAAACTAGAGAAGAAAATTAATTATCTTTTTTAAAAATCTAATTGTGAATTTCACATGGAAGCAGGAAGAACCTAGAATAGTCAAGCCCTGAGGAAAAGAGTAATGTGTCATTGTACCAAACTTCAAGCTATACTATAAAGGGATAATAACAAAAATGGCATGTTACTAGCACAGAAACAGTTAAGTAGATCAGTAGAATAGAACAGATATACCAATGAATGTGTATACCTGCAACTATCTGATTTTTTAAAAAGGGGACAAAGCATATGTTGGAGAAGAAATAGCCTCTTTCACAAGTGGCTTGTGTTGGGAAAAGTGGATATTCACCTGCAGAATTTTGAAACTAGATCCTTATCTCCTGCCTTGTACTAAAATGAAATCAAAATGAGTCAAAAGTAGGCAGACAACTAGAAACACTGATATTTCCAGAAGACATAGAGAAGCAGCGCGTGCAGCCATAATGGGTATAGGCAAAGACTTCCTGAGTAGCACTCTAAAAGTACAGGAAATGCTGTTAAGTATCAACAAATGGGACTACATTAAGTTAAAAGGCTTCACAGCAAAGAAATAACAGAATTGAGATGACCCACTGAGTAGAGAAATCTTTGCTAAGTATTCTCCAGATAGATGATTAATGTCTAAAATCTACAGTAGTTCAAGATGACCCAAAAGCAGAAAGGTGCTGCTGTGAGCCTCTGGAGGACTTGAGATTTTTCTTCAGTAAAAAAGACTCCAGTGCTGCTACAGGAAGTGTGAAGCTCTTAACTGCTCTCATACTTGGGCTAATAATGAAGCTCAATGGTCACTAAGTCTTTTCTCATTATTTTCTAGCAAGTTTTCTTTTCTTCAACCCAGCCAGTGAGCCACAGCACCCCAAGACAGGTGGAGAGCACATAATCCCAGTAGGCCAGGCCTACAGCCCCTTCCAACTTGAAGAAGCTACAAAGACAGAGACTTCTACTCCCTCAGCACCCTATAAACAAGTATGAGGATTTGTGTCTCTCAGGGTGAAGTGATATAGAGGATTAGGTGTGGCAGAGCTGGCTAGGGGAGTAGGTGTGACCTACAAATCACTAGATCCAGGAACACATGTGCATAAGAATTCCCAAAGCCCAGCACATGGACTTCTTAAAATGACCTTGAGTAGTTTTTCAACAGGATGGCCTAGACCTGACTTCAGTCTGAGACCTGAGGTCCCACTGCTGCCTTTCAGAACCCGTGGAAGTTCTCTTATTTCCTCAATCAAGACTTGGACCACGTAGAAAGATGAAGACACCGAGAAGAGCTTGACATCATGGTTTGACTTATGATACCTCGCCCTGCTTCCTTCTGCATGTGCTTTCATCTCACTTTTTCTTCTTTTACTTGACCCAAGCTCACTCTGTAGAGCCATTTTCTTTCTCACTCTCATTTGAGTTTTTCAAATAAAGTTTGTCACTGCAAAAAAACAAAAACAAAACAATAATCCATTATGAGTATCTTAAAAAAATGCAACCACCCAATATTTTAAACAAGAAAAAAGTGAACAAATGAGTATACACTCCTCAAAAGTTGTGCAAATGGCCAGTACACTTATGGAAATTAAAGCAACAGGTTTAGCCATCAGAGAAATAGAAACAAAAACGATATTGATTCCGTCTCACCCCAGTCAGAATGGCTAACATCAAGAAAACAGTCCTGGCAAGAGTAGGGGGAAAAGTCACCCTACCTCATTGGTGACGATGTAAACCGCTATGAAGATTCTTCAAAAAAACTGAATATAGAAATACCTTTTCATCCAGCGTTATCACTTGTGGGCATATTGCTGAAATATCTAAAGACTGCCTACTACAAGGATACATGTGCACTGTATTTACAGTTGTGTAATTTATAATAGTTAAACAATGTAAATAGTCCAGATGCCTGTCTGCAGATGAACGGCTGAAGAAAATGTGATACAGATGTCCAGTGGAATATGATTCAGCTGCAAAGAAGACTAAACACGACCTGTGTGGGAAAATGGACGGAACGGGAAACCATCGTATTAATATAGTTAGACTCAAAGTTAACTGTGTCATGTTTTCTCTTATTTGAGAAAACTCCCAAAATATATATGAATAAATAAATACATTTCAGGAGAGGTGCAGGAATTCAGAAAGTAGACAGCTGGAGACAGGGAAGGGGATTAGTGGGTAGGGTTAGGAAAGGGAAAGTTAGAAGTGGAATTGAAAATTATCAAGATGTGTTATACACACGTCCCATGTCCCAAAACAAACCCCATCACCTAATATTCACACACGCTCATAAAAAATGTGCCACATCCGTGAACTCAGTGCATGTTTTAACTGAACACATTCCCCAATAATGTTGAAGCTAATGGGTTTGAAATGTCTGAGAAAAGGGATCAAAGACAATGAAGCAGCTGGAATATTACTGCAGTTTTTCTACAACAAGAACATTGTTGAGAAATTCAGCTCCATCTTTGTCTAACTCTTGGCTGACTGACACAGCACACACTATAGATGTGGCCTCAGTGGCCGTCGGAGGGGAGCCACAAGCACAGAGCTAGATACCAGCAACCACAGACCACATGGGGCACAGAGTTTGCAGTTGGAATTCTAGCAAGTTAACTGCTTACTTGAATGAAAGACCAGTAATCTCCTGGGAACACAGTAGAATCCAGAATCTGTACAAAGTCTTTTCCCACTGGACAGTCAAACAAACAAGAATGTTTAACCCATTTTCAGGAACAATTTTCAGGTGAAACTTGAATTTTCAGGGAACAGTGAAAAATATTACCAAGAAGTGATATGTTTGTGGATAAATATGAAAGATAATGACTGTTTAAAATGAAATTATACCTTTGTGTTATAACTTTGGTTTATAATATACATTTGACAGTAACAGCACTAAAAATAGGACTGGAATTAAGAAACCATGAATATACCATTGCATGGTTTCTGTATTTTATGTGGTACATTTAATATCTAAAATTAGAGAAGGGTATTGAAAGATACATATTTTAATTCTTAGTGTAACCTCAAAATAATTGAGATATAGCTATAAAGTCAAAGCAGAACTAAAACTGAATAAAAAATTTATTAATAGAAGAAATACAGGAAAGAAGAACAAAGGAACAAAAACAAATATTAAAAGACGTATATGTATAAACAGATCAATTATTAATTAATATTGACTAAACACTTGAATCGAAAAGTAGAGATTGTGAGGCTAACTTAAAAATGATCAACTAATGAGCTGTATAAAAGACATATGTTTAATGATAGGATAAATTATACTGCCAGTAAAAGACAGGAAAAATATATGTTATATGAAGACTATAAGGAAGAGTACCTGTGCAATTTAAGAAATAATATTAGAAATAATAAGTCATATGTTGTAATGATAAAATGGTCAAATGTAGGAAAATAAAACAATTATAACTATGCACTTAAAAGAATTTCAAAAGAACAAAATAAAGGTAGTGAAAAAGCCTTAGTTGGAAATACCTTTAAACAAAGCAAAAAGTAAAAGAAGCAGTAAAGATATAAAAGACCAGAAGATTTGTAACCACTTTAATTTATTGGTACTTATATAAGATAAAGCGTAAGTGCAGGATACTTACTGTTTAAAAGTGTGAATGTTCGGGGCCGGGGATGTAGCTCAGTGGTTCCGGCGCCTGTCTCGCAAGCACAAGGACCCAGGTTCGATCCCCAGTAACCACATAACAATACTGGGTGTGGAGTCTCACACTAGCAGCAACCAGTACCACATACCACAGTGCCAGGTGTGGTGGCTCACCCCTGTAATCCCAGCACTCGGGAGGCAGAGGCAGGAGGATTGCTGTGATGTGAATTTGAGGCTGAGCTCAGGGCCAGCCTGAACCACAAAGCGAGACCCTGTCTCAAAAAAAGAAAAAAAAAAAAAGTGTGAATGTTCCTTAAGATAGATCATGTGCTATGAAACAAGTTTCAGTACATTTCAAAAGATTGAAATCATATACAATACATTTTCTTATTACAGTAGAATTACATTAAAACCAACAGTGGTATCACATGCTCTAAATATCTGAAAGTAACCTATTCCTATACAACTCTGGGTCAAAGAGGAAATTAGATATTTTGATTTCATGATAATGAAAACACAGCTTATCAAATATAGGAAAAAAGAATGGGGAAAGATGTGCCAGAACACGTAGAGGGAAATGTCCACCTTGAAAGATTTACATTAGAAAAGAAAAGAAATATAAAATCTTTTCTCTAAACCCACACATGTACAATTTAGCAATGTAGATACAGAAGAACAAATTAAGTTGAAATTAACCAGAGTAAAGGAAATAATGATAAAATTGGAAATTATTAAAATTGACAAAAGAGGATGTTAGTGAAATAAAAAATAATTCTTTTAAAAGATAGATAACCTTGCTAAACCTCTCTAGGCAAGTTATCAAATCAGAAAGTATATAAATAACCAACTCTGGGAACTAAGGAGAGGAGACAGCAGTGACGGTGAACCTTTTGGAGCATTCGCTGACACAGACAGCTTCCGTGGCCTGCGTGCCAGAGATTCGCCACAATAGACTTCAGAGGTGGATCCTACAAATGTTAAAGAGGATAACGTGGGGATATTTAAATATCACACTGAACTTTCAACTTTTGAAAACATTAATTTTATTACAAAAGCCTCTCTGTGAATAAAATTCTATCCAATATTGTTTTCTAATAAATTATGTCAACTGCTTTCAGGATGTGGAGGAAGGAATGCTGCTTTAAAGGGTGAAACATCAGAACCAAATGGCATTTATTTCAGGAATACAAATTTAGTTTAACATTCAGAAATTAATGTTATTTACAATGGCAACAAAATACAGGAGAAAATGTCCATTTTGTCGTGGATGAGTTGAAGAAAATGCAAGGAGTAACATTCAACACCTTTGACATCACCACCCAGCAAAGTCGGACTAGAAGTTCCTCTGCATTAGTGAGGAATTCAATGAAAACTGCACAGCTAGCTACTGTCATACTTCATTATGAAGGAACAAATTCTTCTACTGAAAATTGGGCACAAGGCAGAAGTGTCCTCCTAATTCTTCTTTTTTGATATTGTAGTTGAGGTCCTAGTCTGTGCAGAAAAGAAAGAAAAATAAGTAAAAGTATAGAGATTAAGTAGAAAGAAATAAAACTGCCTTCATCTATAGGCAGTGTACCTGGGCAAAAAATCTCCTATTGTCTCTGTGAAAACTATGAGAACTGAAGAATAAATTTCATGAGGTTGCAGGATAGAAGAACAATATATAAAATCAACAATATTTTTATTTACTATGAAAAACAATTGGAAAATGAAAGGGCCATTCTATTTACAACTGCATTCAAAACCATGAACTAGGGCCAGGGATTTAGCTCAGTGGTTCCGGCACCTGTCTTGCAAGCGCAAGGGTCTGGGTTCAATCCCCCGGTAACCATATATAATACTGGATGTGGAGACTCACACCCAGCAGCAATGAGTACCACATACCACAGTGCCAGGTGTGGTGGCTCACGCCTGTAATCCCAGCACTCCGGAGGTAGAAGCAGGAGGATTGCTGTGATGTGAGTTTGAGGCTGAGCTCAGGGCCAGCCTGAACTAAAAAGTGAGACCCTGTCTCAAAAAACAAAACAAAACAAAACAAAACAAAAAAACATGAAATAGTAAAACATCCAAGAATCTCAGTGAAGTAACAAACTTTGTCAAAAGAAACCTAAAAATTGTAGATTGTAAAACTCAACTTTCTTTTGAATTCTGCAGTTTCAGTGCAGTTCCACAAAAATCTCGGCCTAGAATAAATACCCAGAGCAACTTCTAAGAACAAAGTTGAGGAACACATTATCTGATTACCGTCAAGCTGTGTTCATGCAGGTGTTGCAGAAAGGTTTGAGGTGTAACTCAGTAGAATAAGACAGTCCAGAAAAAGACTTACATTTATCAGTTTTTAATAAAAATAAGGTAATTGAGAGAAAAAAAGGTATCTTCAAGATCATACTAGATGTTCGTTAGAACATTTTCTTAGTATGTGTGAGATCTGGAGTTTAATTGCCAGCACCAGAGGAGAAAAAAAAAGTAATAAAGAAATGCCAAGTAACAAGAAGTCTTCATGAGAAAAAATTAATGTCTATCTTTACCATTGATAATGCTAAACATATACTTGAGATGAATTGGAGCCCTAAATATAAAAGCTAACACTGCAAATTTCTAGGAGAAAAGTAGACCTCAGGTAAGCATAGAGCAGCAAATATATGAGTATAAAATACAACAGTTTATAATGTGATGACAGTCAATATCATATGTTTTATTATTTGAAATACATTATTAAGAAAATAAAAAGAAGAGCTGGGTATACATGCCTGATACACCCACCCCTCACTGGTGGAAAGTACAGAGTCCTAAGTTTGATCCCCAATTCCTCATAAACAAGACAGAAACAAAACAACCAAGAAAAAGAAAGTAAAAAAAGTTTTCAGAAGGTGAGAAAATATTTGTCACACACACTCACTCACACACACACACACACACACACATACACACACATGCACATATATATGGACTCAATTATAGCAAGGCAAACCAATTATATTTTATAAGGGTAAAATATCTCAAAAGGCGGTTCATAAAAGAAAACAGATGACTGGCCAATAAACACTCACAAAGGGTTCCACATCATCAGTATCTAGGGAAATGCAACTGTAGAAGTCTCCATTATATAGAACACATCCAGACTTCCTCATGGCTCAGCTCAGAAGTTCTACGTAGTGTTTTCGTAGTATTGTGTTTACTTGTTTCTGTGGTACTGGGGTTTAACCTAGGTCGTTTCCCTAAGCTACCTTCTCAGCCCTTTTAGTTTTTAATTTTGAGAGAGGATCTCTCTCAGTTGCCCAGGCTGACCTTGAAGTTGGGATGGCCCCACCTCAGCCTCCCGGTGGCTGGGATTGTCGGCAGGTGCCACCACATGGGTTCTCTGGTGCAGTCTTCCCATTGGTTTGATTCTTTACCTTGTCTGTACTTTGACTTCCAGATGCTGCTCGGTTCAGAGTATTCAGGCTGCTACTTAGCTCGTCCCACTTTTTTGCTCGTTTTAGATTTTTGCACCTTATGCCTTGAACGTAATCAACCCCTTAGACAACAATACGAAAAGCAAAGCTCATGCTTTCCCTCCTCAGTGAAAATTTTTCAGAGTGTGTCAGTTCTGGCTGATATTCTTAACTGCTGAGTGTTACATGATTATGCTTTCAATTGTGCCTCTGTCTGTATTTGAAGTTTTCCTGGGCTTTTGAAAATGAAACTTTTTAAGGTCTTTCAGTAAATCTTTTTTTCCCAAGTTCTTTTTTCTATTATTGTGAAATAGATATATTTTATATACATATCATGATCCCACTCAACACTGAGAATTTGTATCAGTGTATGACCTGATTTTCATTTTTTCCCATTCCCCCATCTACCCTACAACCCCCATATACATAAGCTTGGTTTTCATTTTTTTATTACCATCAAAGTATTTCCCAAGTTCTTGAAGTCTTTTCTCCCTCTTTGCATTTTATCAGTATATTCATCTTGAAACTCACTCAGGTGATACCACTTCTTCCAGAAAACTACCCCCCTGTTTTTGCAGGTACAAATTAATCATTGGTAAACTTAACTTTTTAAGAAAATGAATATGATAGGTTGGAAGATGTTTCTACTAAATTCCTAGATTAACAATCTTATCAATGAACAGCAGTGAGGCATTCATTTTCCTGTGTGAGAGGTCCAAGTGTGTGCGGTCCCAGGGGAGAAACTGGGTCTGTTTCATGCACACATATATGGTGCTTTCTCTGTCCAGGTAACTTTCTTGCCACCAGTATAACTCATCTTAACAGAAACCCAGTAACCTAGATACCATCCTATCTCCATTTTGCTAATGAGGTGACTGAGGCTCAAGAAAAGCAGAAGATTTTTCCAAGACCAGATGGCTAATAAGTAACAGTTCATATTTGAAATTAGAATTTATCTTCAAGCTCTGTCTGCATTGCTGTGTTATATTAGATGGCAGTGATGTACATGTTTGCAATGCTATTGCTAAAGTGAATTAGAACAAGAAGTTCCTTTGTATTTTACTCAAAAAAGTGAATGCATTTGTTGTGGATGTCCTCAGTCTGCCAGATTACATGTCGTTGTGTGTTTGAGTTTCAGGCCTGGTGTAATGACTAAACTCTGCACTGGCTGCAGCCGGATGCTGTAACATGGTGTGTCTGGTCCCCGAGGGCAGGGTGCGCAGGGTCCCTCCATCAGACTCCAGTCACTGCTGAACTTGAAAGGTTACATCTGGCATGCACAGAGCCTCTCCATGATGTCAGGATGTCTCTCAGGACTGCATTACCTCTGCCCTCAATAGCTAATTTTATTTTAGAACTAATCTTATACAGATAAACAACATTTTCAACCTTTGGTGAGAGTTTCTTTGAATACCTCGAAGCCCAGTGGAGAAGAACAAATTTGTGATAAGATACAACTGTTGAGCAGCCTTCTAGGACCACTTGATTTCCCCTGAAGCAGTCTCTCCACCCTGTAGTTTAAAGTGCTCCCTCCATTACAGTCCATATTCTTTAGTGTTTTAAACCAAGACACATATGTGTGTGTGTGTGTATACATTGTATATATATATACATTGTATACATTGTGTGTGTGTATATATATATATATATACGTATACGTATACATATACGTATATATATACATATATACATGTATATGTATATATATACATATACGTATATATATATGTATATGTATGTATGTATGTATGTATGTATATATATATATATATATATATATATATATATATATTGCAGTGTGAAAGTCCTGGGTTCAGTCCCTAGTACTGCAAAAAAAAAAAAAAAAAAAAAAAAAGTACAGGTGCCAGTGTCTATTGTCCTTGATGTAGAAAACACATTTTGTCCAGTGTTTATTTTTGCCAACCTAGCACCTGCTTCCCGGAACAATGCATCTTATTCATTCTTATTTTCTTTCACAGCACTTCCCTCACATCAAGCTTCAAAACATGGGTTGGCAAGCTCTTCTTTTAAAGGGCCAGATAGTAGATATTTTCAGCTTTGAAGGCCTTACCATTTCTGTTACAACCACACAGTGTGTTACTGCTCAAGAATAACCACAGACAGTGTGTCACGGAATGGGAAGGGTTGTGTCCCAGCAGAACCCTGTTCCCAGGCATGTGCAGCCAGCTGGGTTTCAATCCTGGACCATTGTGTGCTGGACTGTGCTGTAAAGCATAAGTTTAGCAAATTATTTAGCAGTTAAAATAATCCAAAGAATAGCCTACACTCTGGTAACAGGTTACACCAAGAGCTCAGTGGCTTTGTATACCTCAGTTTATTGTTGGTTCATAACTTTTCCCAGGTGGGAACTGGAAGCAATTTCTGCTCACTCTGGACAGTCAGGCTGTGGGGGGCTCCATTTGGACATGTCCTTCTGTGCAGCGAGGTGGGGGGAGGGCCTCAGTCACAGACCATTTTTTAAAGCTCTCCTCTGTCACGCCACATTTCTTTGACTGAAACAGATCCTATTGTGCAGCAAACATCAAAGGGAACAAGGGAGTCTGGTCCTGTCACGAACCGTGGAAGAAGAGAAGCAGAATAGTCATGTGTTGCGTAATGAGAAAGACATGTTCTGGGAACTGTGTGCTTGGGTGATTTTATCTTTATGTAATTACCATAGAATATACTTTCCTGAACCCGGGCAGTGTGGGTCTGTCACTCCTCTCAGCATCTTGCTGTAGTCCAGAGCCATGGTAAATATGAGACCTGAGCTGCTGCTGTAACATGCTGCACTAGTTCACAGTAAGCTTTGCTTCTGTGTGTGCACGTGTGTGTTCCTGGGGACTGAACCCAGCATGTAGCTGCAGCCCCAGCCTTCCTGAACTCCCCTCCTTTTCTCCTTTTCTCTCTCTTCTTTTCCTTCTTTTACCATCTCACTCTCCCCCCGCCACCTTCTATCTATTTTGAGACAGTCTCTCTAAGTTGACCAGGCCTCCACCCCCCAGCCCACGGAGAGCTGATTATATTCTAACAATAAAGAGAAGAGTATACTCTGAAACAACAATGGTGAACCTTTTAGAGCTTTCAGCGATACAGTCTACCGTGACATGTGGACCATGTGTTTGCTACTGCTGCTCTAAAATAATAATAAGTTAAGTATGGTAAATGCATAAACCAGAAGCATAATTATTTTTATCATTATCAATTACATAGACTATACATAATTGTATTTGCTATACTTTAATCTGATGGACTGCACAGTAGGTTTGTTTACATTGGTGTTATCACAAACCTGTGAGTAATTCTTTCAGCTACAAATCAGTGGCTGCCCAATGAGGCAAACTAGCTCTGCTGTGTGTCTCATATGTGTGAAGAAATAGACTGAACCAGGTGTGCGTTGCATGCTGGTAATAACTCCAGCTACTGGAATGGCAGAGAATGGCAAATTTGATTCTAGCTCGGGGAATTTAGTGAGATATTGTTTAAAATCTTTTTTAAAAGTTCAGTGGTGGAATTCTTGCCCAGCATACAGGAGGCTCCAGGTTCAGTCCTCAGCACTGAGGAAAAAAAACCTAAGCTGAATTTAAGGCCAGCCTGAACTACATAGCGATCCCTGTATCAAAAGTGGGCATAAAAGCAATAACTTTATAATATTTTTAAGAAACTTCTTCCCAAAAGACAGTCTTGGTTTCTGTAAAATTTCTAATACACACTTTGTTTCTAAAAAGAAAATTTCAATAGAAAGGTACAGATTTTCCTTTGCTGTGTTATATGGTGTGCTTGGCGTGTTATGTAGTGTGCTTGGTGTGTTTATGTTTGCAAACAGCTTTCTTACAAAACTGATAATTTCATGTACTCTTAGAGATACAATTTGTTCTTTCTTCAAAGTTGGCACAATATATATTCTAAAACTTTTTCACAAGACATTATTTTTTATAGATTTTCAACATTATGGTTTGGAAAATTTACTTTACCTAGAGCTTCTTTCTCAACATCTAAATTCATATTCCATTTAGATTATATTAGATAGTATTATCAGCTACTCTCAGCTGAGTAAAAATCCATCCAGAAAATTTCATTTGTAGCCAGTAGATGGCATCATTGTGTTTTGCTTGAAATAAAACTTTGCAAAGGCCATTGTATTGCAGCTGCAGTCTGGCAGTTTTAAGGTAAAATGACTTCATGTTTCATTTGAAAAGCTACAATTTAATCAACAACTATAGAGCTTTTAAGTGTGTTCTGTGCAAGCAATTTCTTCCTTGATTATAACCTGTATTACCTCATCTCAGGTGCTGTAGCTGTGTCTAACCATAATACATAAATCTCCTGTCTCCTCTCCACGTTGCTCGACACATAATTGTTCCATGATATGATGCTGAATATTTTAGCTTCTAAATGATTCAAATGTTTTACTATTACTATATTTCTTATTCAAAATATAGTCATGTAAAGTCCTGTATTGCCTATAAAGATAAATACAACATTTAACATATAAAACCCCCATGCTGCATAATATAATTTTGTTAGAAAGTTACATGTCTAAACCCAGCTCTGCTTCTACCCAATTTCTCTCAGCTTTCAGCCTAACTCATTGGAAATGCTGATTGTCTGCCCTATCTAAGCTCTTTGCCAAGAAATGATTCGCTGGAACCCTGCAGAAATTCCATTTGCTTGTCTGCTCATACTGGGCAACCACTGCTGCTGTGCTAGCAGGCCTCCACCATGCAGGTCTGGCTTGTCTTTCACAGGGTGTGGGAGGAGGAGCCTGCAGAGGCTCCATCTTCTGGTCTGCGTACACTGATGCTTGTTCTCTGACCTCTTCTTGGACCAGTGCATAGGGAGAAGCCACCAGATTCCCCTTCTACTTGCTTGTGCACACTGAATAAATGTCGTAACAGAGCTGGGACTTAGGCAGAAGCCGTCAGCGCATGACTCTGCCCTGTCTGTCATATCATAAAACACCCGCTGGAAAGTGAATTAATCCTATTGATGGCAGCCATTGGTGAGTTTGTGGAGTCAGTTCCACCTACAAGACCCTGGGCTCTTGCAGAGTTCAAGCTTGCAGGAGTTCATTGAGCTCAACTCCTGCATTATAGCCAGAACCTAGACAAGGGATGATGGTTGTCTCTCTGTGACTAGTCAACTCCGATCTGAATGCTACTGTCCACACTATCTATAGGAGGCAACATATTCGTCCTGTGAAGGGCCCTTTTGTGTGCTGCTGCTGGGTAGCCCTATCTCTTTTGTTCCTTCACCCTGATCTTCACTCAATAAGATTCAGTTCCCAGAAGTTAATGCATTTCAGTCTTCCCTTCTCTTTCTTCTGTACTATTATAGGACATTAAATACAGTTTCAAATGATCCTGTTGTTGTCAGTCTGTTCTGTTGTATTTATTCCTTCTGTTTCTTTTGTCTTCTAGCCTCTATCATTTTCCTGGGGTTTGTGTGATCTTTGTCTCTCCTCTAACCCTAATTCTAAGCTCTTCTCCTATTTCACTACTCCCCAACTCTCCATGACTCTTTATTCTCAAAGGGTGAGACTGTTATATTGAAGTACCTGTATGTTTTAAACATTATTTCTGGACAGTTCTAAATTTTGGCATATGGTCACAGATCTAACTCATAAGATTAAAGGTATCAGAATAGTAATTGCCACTTCCTGGGCTGTGTTTGATACTGTTGATGATGCTGATTGTACTGTATCAACTGAGGTGGTGTGATTCTTCTGTTTAATACCTTCCGTGGTGTGCCAGAATTGAGATCACTTAAGGGCCATTACAGATCCAAGGAGGAAAAATGAAGAAATGGCCATCTCCTAGGTGATCCAAATATTAAGAAGAAAGACTTTCAACAAACATTGCCCAGACAGCATGCCAGTAATTAAACCAAAACATCAGCAACAATTAAAACATAGAAATGAGAAAAAATTCAAAAACCTAGACACAAAGATCATCACCATAGGAAAAATCAGGGAAAATGAGAACAGAGCAAACTGAAGCCCAAACAGCAGGATTGAGCTGGTATCAAAAGAGGATCTAGTAAAATGGAAATCAGAAATGATTTTTCAGATAAAGAGAGAAAGTGTCCACAGTGGCAGATATGATTAATAATATTAAAGATGAGATCTGGAATGTAAAAGAATCTCAGGTTATAAAAGTAATGAAATCTGTTAAATAGCTTCAAAGAGATTTCTAGGAGATGAATAATTCAATGGAAGTTTGAAAAACAGGATGAATGAATGTGAAGACTATATCAGACATGAAAGATAGGACTGTAGCCAGTGAACAGGAAAGGAATAATTTATGGAAAATAGCAAGGGACCATTAGAAATCAATCCAGAAGCTGCTAGATGATGCAAAGAAGAACACAGGACAGATTGGAGTCACTGAAGAAGCAGGAGATGGTGCAAAAGATATATTTAAAAAAACTGTTCACAGATATAATAGCAGAAAATTTCACAGGAAAAGGAAAATAATTTGACATACAGATGAGATATATAGGATGCCAAGTGACTATGTTTTAAAAAAATTCTACACCTTGCCATATACTAATGAAAATTCCAGAAACCCAACAGAAGAACAAAATATTGAAAGCTGTCAGAGGAAAAGAAACAAATCACATACAAAGAAAAGCCTATCAGAATTACTGCAGCCTTCCCAGTATAAATACTCAAGTGAAGGAGAGCCTACAGTGAAATATTCCAAGCCCTAAAAGACAAAAGCTTCCAACTAATATTGATGTATCCTGCAAAACTATCCTTTATAATAGATAGGGAAATAACATAACTTCTATGACAACACATAAGAAACTTTGTGAGTACAAAACTTGCACTCAAAAAATTCTAAACAATA
Organism: Petromus typicus; assembly: GCA_004026965.1. Classification (NCBI taxonomy): domain Eukaryota; kingdom Metazoa; phylum Chordata; class Mammalia; order Rodentia; family Petromuridae; genus Petromus; species Petromus typicus. The sequence goes on along the minus strand of PVIR01001136.1, from coordinate 14,300 downwards.
TCCTAGAGAAATACAGTGTGTCACAACCTCGTGAGACCCAGCAGAGTGAACTTACTGGGCAAGGCCAGAAATTAAATGGAAAGGGGGGAAAAACAAAAAATATAAGAGCCAAGAACAGGAAAACATCATAACAGGGCTAAATCAGTACATATCAGTTATAACCATTAATGTCAATGGTCTCAAGGCACTAATTAAAAGACATAGTCTGGCAGAATGGATTAAGAAGCAAGATCTAACAGTATGCTGTATATAAAAAACACACCTAGTTCAGTGGGAAATTCATAGACTGAAAGTAAAAGGTTGGAAAATAAATTTCTAAGCAATAGGTAGACACAAAAGAGCAGAAGTGGCTATCTTATTTGCAGACAAAGTAGATTTCAAACTAAAACTAATGAAGAGAGACAAAGAAGTACACTACATCCTAGTATAGGGATCCAAGACAAAGAGGTGACATTCATAAATATTGATTCATGAAATTCTAGTGCACCCAGCTATACAAAACAAATATTAATAAACCTGAACTTAATGCCACTTAAGCATTAATACTATGGTAGTAGGAGACTTCACTACCCCATTGTCACAAATGGATAGACTGGACCAAAAAAAAAAAAAAAATAATGAAGTACTTGAATTGAATCAAGCTTTTGAATTGATGGACTTAATAGATGTCTACAGAGTATTTCATCCCATGAGTCAGAATATATATTCTTCTCACCTGCTCATGGATCATTCTCCAGAATAGACCACATACTAGTTCATAGAGCATGTTTAAGTAAATGCAGAGGAATTGAAGTTATCTCCTGTAAACTGTCAGACCACAGCACTTTTAAATTGGAGATCAATAGCAAAAAAAATTCCAAGAACTTGACAAACACATGGAAATTGAATAACACTCTCCTGAGCAACCAATGGGTCATAGAAGAAATTAAACAGTTTCTGCATTTCAATGATAATTCCAGTGCAACATACAGGAATTTATGGGACACAGTGAAGGCAGTTCTATGAGGGAAATTCATAGCAGTGATGCCCATACCAAGAAAACAGAGTGAGCTCAGATAAACAACTTAGAGCTGAACCTTAACCTACTAGAAAAAGAAGAACAAGACAAAATCTAAAGCTCATATAAGGGAAGAAATGAAAAGGATTACAGTAGAAATTAATGCAATGGAAACTAAGAGAACAATAGAAAAAAAAATCAACAAATCTAAGGGTTGGTTTTTTGAAAGAATAAATAAAATTGATAAACCTTTAGCTAGCCTTATCAAACAAAGGAAAGGGATCCAATCCATGCAATTGGGATTGAAAAGGGAGAAATCACCAGAGATTGAGCAGAAATTCAGAGGATAATAAATACGTACTTTGAGAAGTTGTACTCCAATAAGATGGAAGACACAGAAAAAATAGATAGATTCCTAGACACATACGAATTTTCAAAGTTGCATGAAGATATAAAAATGCTAACCTCCCCAGTATCGATCTGTTAAATTGAACATGTAATTAAAAACCTACCAACAAAGAAAAGTCAGGTCCTGAAGACTTTACTGCTGAATTCTATAAGACTTTCAGAGAAAAGCTCATGCCACTACTCCTCTAGATCCAACAATATGCTATATATGAGAAAGATAGCCTCTTTAACAAATGATGTTGGAAAAGCTGTATTTCAATTTGCCAAAGATTAAAGCTATATCTATCTCTTGCTCCATGAACCAAACTAAAATAAAAGTGGATTAGAAACCTAAATATTAAAACAGAAACACTAAACCTGCTGGAAAATAGGTAGAACTCCTGAAGACATTGGCATAGGAAAAGTATTTATGAACAAAACCTCAGCAAAACAGGAAATAGTAGAAAGAATCAACAACTAGTATCATACTAAAAACTTCTGTACAGGAAGAGAAACCACCAACAGAACAGAAAGAGAGTGTACAGTATGGGGAAGAATTTTTACCAGCTATTTCTCAGATAAAAGACTACTATGTAGAGTAGGACAAGGGAAAGAGGAAAAATGAGAATCAAGATGTGTCATGTAGAAGTATAAAATTGCAATGTTGAATGTGATCATTATGTACATATAAAATGTGTCAGTCAAATTAATTAAAGAAAAAAGAATTGACTCTGTTGTCAGTTCTTTGCTCAAGTGACCAGGAATCTCAGTGTTGCTAAATCCAAAGTATGCATTTCAAGCCCTGTTTCCTTGTTCTAAGCAGCTTCTCCCGAAAGGCCCCTGGGCTTCAGTGTTCTGTTCTTTCTTTCCTTTTCCCACAGTTGCTTAGCATTCATTAGTTCCTCTTCTTCCTCTGTTTGGCTTAAATGTTGAGGTAAAAATGTCATCATAGTTGGGCATGGTGGCTCATGCTTGTAGTCCTTGCACTCAGGAGGCAGAGGCAGGAGGATTGCTATGAGTTCAAGGCTCACCTGGGCTATGTATTGAGCTCAGAGTCAGCCTGAACTAGAAAGCGAGATCCTGTCTCAAAACAAACAAACTAAAAAGGTCTTTCCTGTCTCACAAACCTTCGACTTTTGTCCATCACAAGGGTTTCTAATCAGACAATGCCTGTGGCCCTAGGTTACGTCTCTGGTCTTTAAATTGGGTTTCTTTTTTTTTTTTTGCAGTGCTAGATATTAAACCCAGATCTTTGCACCTGCGAGACAAGTGTTATACCTTTGAGCTACATTTCCACCCTTGGACTGTTTTTCCTCAGTGTACACCTGCCTTCCTCTAATACTGTTCCACACTTTTTTTTCTAGAAAAAGCTTTTTCAAAAGCAACATTACTTCTCTGCTTAGAATACTTTCAAGGTTCTTAACTGTCAAAAAATAAATCCCTAGGTCCTTCACACTGCACTGGATGTTCTGCTCCCATCTTGAGCCTTTTTCCCCAATTGGTGTACTTGAGCCACAAAAGCCTTCTTATCCCATTTCCACAAAGGCCCTTGGCTCTCTTCCCGCTGAGACTGGAACGCACTGTTCTCTCTGTCCGCTGCTCGCTTGTGGCCCCGAAGCTCAGTGTGAGTTTAACACCACCTCACCCTGACGTGCTCCTTTCTTGTCTGAACAAATGATACTAGGTCTTCCTCCTGTGACAGATTTTCATTTCATTTTACTTTTATTTTAGAACATTCATTCCCAACTCTTAATTAGGTATCATCTTGTGTGACAGTGTACCTGTTCCTAGTCTGTAAGCTCCACAGTGGGAGGCTGTCCTGGTCCTTAGCAAAGCTCCACGGTGGTTGTGTCCTGGTCCTTAGCAAAGTTCCAACAATTGACAATGCTGGGGTTTGCATAAGACTAACTATCCTGTAATTAAGTGTTCCAGGCACTTCGGTAATGGTTATCATTTTCCTAAGTTTGGCTTTTCTTTGTTGTAGTTATATATTCATTTATAGTTCTGAAAATTTTGTTTGGAATAACTCACATGGAAATGAACTTTCTAGAATACTAGATGATTTTTCAAAAAGGGGTTTTAGTATCGAGGGGAGCTAAAGATCAATAATTTTTTTCATAAAATGTATGCAGATTTATATTTCATTTTGCTTTGGTGATGGACTTTAACTGTAGATAATATAAATCAGATGAGAAAAGATAATTTTGAATTCTCCACACCAAAAAGAACAAATCTCTTTAGGAAAGATTTTAAATAGGATATGAGATTTATATATATCCTACCACCCATTTTTGTAATACAGTATTCTAAAATTAAATAGAAAGACATTAAGATATTTGCATAAAAGTTTCATCATTTTTACAGTAAATAAAATTTCAGCCCTAATTAACCCTGTAGAACACAATTACCTCTAAAAATATACCTGAGTTTTATGTCTAAATTTGAACACCAAAGAATAACAGCAATGACTCATTCTTTTTTTTTAACACTATCTGTAATTTAGGCCTCAATCTGAGAGTAATTCTATTTTAAATCATCTTCTTTGAGCTTTGTATTGAAAATTGTCTATTGGTATAATACTTCTGAACACCTCCGTGTACATGACATGCTGCAGTTACACTCTGCTGAGATACACGATCTCTTCCATTATCTGATCGAGTGTTGGAGAAGAAGATCCGTGCATGGCCGGAAGAGAGCTGTTGGCCAAAAAGAGTGTAATTAGTCCCACGCGCCAGTCTTCAGTTAGAAGAATCCTGGCGAAATAGTGATTAGCCTCATAGATTTCTTTGCTGCAATTTTTCCCTCGATAGACTAGGTGGTAATTTTAAAGGTTATTATGCTTTCATTTGTTTAAGAAAATAATTTAAATCCTTCTGGTTTTATTTAATGACATGTTGTCTTTTCACTTAGAAATACAAATGACCTGGAGAAAGAAATTTTCATGGCCTTATAGTAAAAAAGGCTTATTTCATGCCACATGAGAGTATTTTTTTAAAAAATCTTTATTGGTTCATTACATATATGCATCATGATTGCACTCCATAATGGGGATTTGTACCAGTATAAGACCCATCTTAATTCTCATTTTTTCCCATAGCCCTACCCACCCTACTGCCCCTCCCATATACATAAAATTTGTTTCCTTACTTTTTTTGTTACAATCTCATTATTTTTCCTCCTTCACCCTATTTTACTTTGAGCATTTTCTATTTCACAATATATAGCATACAATTCTAGGACTCATTTACATCTTTATTATCTCATACCAGAGAAAAGATGCGATATGTACCTATCTGTGACCTATTTATTTCACTTATGAGGATATCCTCAAGGTATGTCCATTTAAGTAGAAATGATTCAAAATTATCATTTTTATGGCAGAGTAATACTCCATTCTGTAGAAGAACCACAGCTTTTTTATCCAGTCTCCAGTTGATGGACACTTGGGTTGTTTCCATGATGTAGCAATCACTAATTGAGCTGCTATACACATGGGTGCACATACGTCACTGTGATATGAGTCTTTTAACTCTTGTGTGTATATAACTAGCAGGGCAATGGCCGGGTCAAGTGGGACCTCCAATCCTAGCTTTTTGAGGAATCTCCAAACTGATCTCCACAGGGGTTGCACGAGTCTACAGTCCCACCAACAGTGGAGAAGGGTTCCTTCTTCTCCGCAGCCTCGCCAACATTTGCCGTTGGCTGATTGTGAAATGGCAGCCATTCTATGTGGAGTGAGACGAAATCTCAATGTTGTTTTCATCTGCATCTCTCAAATGACTAATGATGTTGAGCATTTCTTCATATGCTTCTTAGCTGCTCTTACTTCTTTCTCTGAAAAATATCTGTTCACTTCAGATGCCCATTTTTGAATTGGGTCATTAAATTTGGGTGGGCTGATTTTTTTGAGCTCTTTATATATTCTAGATAGTAGCCTTTTGTCTGAGGAACAGCTGGTAAAGATTTTTCCCCACATTGTTGGTTGTCTTTTTGCTCTGTTGGTAGTTTCCTTTGCTGTGCAGAAGCTTTTTAAAAGAATGAGGTCTCATTTGTTGATTTCTTCAGCCAATTCCTGTGCTATAGAAGTTTTGTTCATGAAGTCTTTCCCTAAGCCAATGTCTTCAAGAGTTTTACCTAACCTGTTTTGCAGAAGGTTTAGAGTATCTGTTTTAATCACATCAGAGTATTTTAAGAAAGGATTAGAATTGTATTTTAAGAGCTGAAATTATTTTTATTTTGTTTATTCTATCTATCTATCTATCTATCTATCTATCTATCTATCTATCTATCTATCTTTATATCTTTCTGTCTGTCTGCAGAAATGGGGATTGAACTCAGGACCTTCTACTTTCCAGTCAGGTGTGGCACCACTGAGCTACATTCCCATCCCCTTCTCTAGGAACTTCACTCAAGAGCTTAAATCCATTAAGTCAGCATCAGTATGGAGCAATAGGAAGGAAGCCATCTGAAGTCTGTTGCTTTTCTTCTCCAGAGAAAAATGTAAATAAGCAAACAGAACTTAGTTGAGTCTTTCTTTTACTTTTAGTCAGAATTCTTTTAGTTATCCCTGGCAGAAAACACATTCAAATTAGAAAAAGTGGATAATAATTGGCTTGTGTAGCTCAAAGGCCAGGGAGGAGATGGTTGAAGCATGGCTGATACATGGGGTCCTGCAGTCTTATTACATTTCTATTTCTTTCTCTTTGACACTCAGCACAGCCTCCCTTGGGTAGGCTCTTGTTCAGGAAGTCATTTTTGATACATGGCAAAGATGGGTTGGCTGGTCTAGGATTATGGGGCTTCAGACAGACAGAGATGTCTTCCAGCATCTCTGTGCATTCCTGAGTCAGGAGCCTGGTTAGCTCTGCTTCCCCTGTGTGGGTTCATCCAGGGACCAGGACAGCGGTGAACGTGGCCTGGTGAATCTGGAGTGTGTGAATAGTCCGTGACTGTGGCAGAGGCTGTGGGTCCTCAGTTAAGGACTCTGCCATGTGAGAAGTGTTGGAGCCCAGAAGAAAGTGGGGTGCTGTCCTCAGATTACAGACAAGTCAAGAGACTGGAAAAAGACAGAGCCTGGACACTATTGCGGTTGCAGTTCAGTATACTCCCGTGGAGAACAGTTCCAGTTGTGATGGTGCAAGTCGTGAAATCCAGGGCCGAGCACACACTGGAAGTGCTTCTGCACTGAGCTGCACCCTGATTCCAAGAAAAGTTCAGAAGAACCCAGATGAGTATGAGCGAGCAAAGAACACCCACCCCATGACTTCCAGTTTTATCAGCTAGAAGAAACAATACTCAACATTTGCATGTCTAATGCCTAAGTGTCTGGTGGTTCCTTTGAATTCCATCAGGTTTTATATCACATAGTTTGGAGCTGTGTTATTCTGTATGTAAATAAGGTAGATTATTATATTTCTTAGATAAATTCATTCATCTCTACTATAAAATGTCCATCTTTATCAATGATAACAGATATTGTCCTCAAGTCGACTTCTCTCCCATGAATATAGTTCCTCTCTGACTTTTTCTCTTCGCTAAGGCTTTGTTAAGGCTTTTACTTTAGTCTCTGTGTATCTATCAGTTTTAAGTGAATTTCTGATAGAAAGCAAATAGCTGACAACGTCTGCTTGTGTATGTGTTGTGCTGAGGAGCAAAGAGGTAAAATCTCTTCCCTGAGACTTTGCACAGGCCAAAAGCTCATTCTCTTGCTACGCTACATGCTTGGCCTAGAGTCTCTGACAACCTCTGTTTTTAATTAGAACATGGAATGATTTATGTTGAACATAGTTACTGGTTTGGTTTGCACATATTCTTTTGCTTCATGTTCCCTAATTGACCCATATGTTCTTCTTTTATCTCTTTTTGTTTTGGAGTAACAATATTTTTAAAGATTGTATCTCATTTATCTCATTTACTATCTCAATAGAAATATGTCTTTATTTTGTCTTATATTTGTGGTTCTAGATTTTAATGTGTTTAATATGCATGCAAGATATAACATAGTATATCTTGCATTATTAAATATCACTATTAGAAACTTATAAATAGTACATTTCCACTGTAAATATTTTACTTCATAAGTATTATAAACTTTACAATTTATTATTATTATATTAATTTTATTTTATTTTATTTTTTTGAGACAGGGTCTCGCTTTGCAGCTCAAGCTGGCCCTGTACTCACTATGTAGCTCAGGCTAGCCTTGAACTCATGGTACTCCTTCTGCCTCTGCCTCCTAAGTGCAGCTACCATGTTCAGGAAGACACAGAATATTTTTAAAGAGATTAAACTATTTTTAAAAAGCTATCTGCTCTTTGCTGTTCTTCCACATATTTACCATTTGGAACACTTTTCATTCATGTAAGATACAAAATTCCATCATTGAATAGAGAGGTCTGTGGGTGATAAATTCTTTGTCTTCTTTTTTTTTTTTTGTCAAAATGTCTTTATTCCATTTTATTTTTAAAAATGTTATTGCTAGATATAGAAATCTGTGTTGACAATTTCACATTTTTAGAACTTTGAATCATTCTGTTATTTTTCTGTTGGTTAGTTTCTAACAAAAAGACTTATTTTCAGCAACGCTGTACTTAATATGATTTCTATCTCTGGCTGCTTTTAAAGTTTCTCTTTAGGACTTTGTGACTCTTTATTAGCAGTTGGGCTGTGATGTGTCTTTGTATGGCTTGTTTTATCTCTTTGTGGTTTGTTGAGGTAAAATCTCTTCCCTGAGACTTTTGTTCATCTTTGGAAATTTTCAGTCATGACTTCTAAATATCTGTATACTTCTTTTTTTCTTGAAATCCCAATTACAATTGTTTCTGAATGCTTTTTGTTAGTTCATTTTTTTTTTTTTTGCCAGTGCTGGTGATTGAACCAGGACCTTGTACATGCTAGCCACACACTCTTCCACTGCCTACATCCACTCAGTTGTATTTTTGAAATGAGGTCTTGCTGATTTAGCCAGGATGGTCTCCAGCTTGGTGACTCTTCTGCCTCAGGCTCCTGACTGGGTGAGACCATACTCAGATGCCTCTGTACCCCGACACTCGGTATCTGATATTGTCTCACAGGTCACTGATGCTCTGTTTATTTTGAATTTTTTTTTTGTCTCTGTATTTCATTTTGGATAGTTTTTATTTCTTTTTTCAAGTTCATTAATCTTTTCCTCTATAATGTCCAATTTGCTGTTAATCTCATCAAGCATATTTTTAATTCCAGATGTCATGTAGTACATTTTCAATTCTGGAATTCCCATTTGCATATTAAAGTCTCTTTGTTAGTTTCATCATCTCTGTCATTTTCATATCAATTTCTACTGATTGAACTCGGTTCTGCCTCCTTCCAACATTGGGCCATATTTTGTTTACCAGCTAAGTTTTGATTGGCTAACCGACATCAAGATTTTCAGATTAAATTTTGGATTTTGTTGTATTCTTTTAAGAAAAGATTGCACTTTTGCTCTATTATGTGGATATCAATTACAGTTTAATTCAGTCTTTTGGATCTATTTGTAAACTTTGTCCCGGCTGATCTAGATTCACCTTTCTTTTCAGTCTAATCTATTCCTACTTACTATTAAGGGATAATCATCCTGAGAAATTTATCCAAAGTCCCACCTATCACAAACTTCCTTCACTCTAGCTGATGGGAATCCAAAATTCCTCTAGCTTTATGTAAGCTCTGGGGACTTTTGACCCTCTAGTTCTCCTTCTACCTCATGGTGGAGAGACGGAGAGACCCGTGCTCACCTTGGAATTCAGTGACCCCTTCGAAGATCTCTGGAGCCTTCCGTACAGCTCTTGTCTTGCAGTGCTCCGCTGGATTCTTTCTTCCTACACTGTGGCCTGAAACTGCCCCAGGGAGCAAGTGGGGCAGCCACATGGCTTAGCTCACTGTTTACCCTTCAGTGAGGGGACCCTGCCTTGCTTAGTTTCTGGTATCTGACTAAACAGTAATATATGCTATACATCAGAAAATGTATATGATGTATATTTCACTTACAGCAGAAAGGAAACTCATAACAGTTTATCCTCTCAGACTAGAACAGAATTAAAATGTATTTTACAGGTACATCTGGACCTATATTAGCATTATATCCTAGTAAATCTATTTTAAGTTGAAAATATTGTAAGTTTAAAATGCCTTTAGTGTACCTAATTTCCTGAAATTCATAAACTGTTCTAGTGTACCTTAGATATGCTCAGAAAAATTAGATTAGCCTGCAATTGGGCAGAATCATTTGGCACAAAGTCTATTTTACAGTGAGTATTGACTATCTCATTAATTTGCTAGATATTATACTGAAAGAGAAACATAGAATTTTCATATAGATATGCTTTTGCACCACCAGAAAGTTTAGCAATGAAGTCAAACTATTGAAAGTTAAGGATCATTTATTTATTGGGGTCGTTTTATAAATGCATATTTTGCCATGTCATGTCATTTCATTTGAATGGGCTGCATAATTCATTTAATTCACTCTCACTGACAGAATATTATTCTGTTTCTCAGCTTCCCATTATTTCACAGGAGACTGCTACAGGTATTGTCTATGAATCTGCTTTACATATATGGGTGTATATATCTTTGTGCTAAATGTATCAGAGTAGAAATACTAAATTATTGGATTTCAACATGTTAAGATTCACGGATGTGTTGTTAAATACCTTCCGGAAAGATCACACGAATCTCCCATTGATGTATGACAAGGCTCACTTTGCCACACCTTCAGTAGCGCTGTGTGTTATACGCTTGGAGTGAACATGCAATGAGCACACGTGTTCTATGGAGCCCGTTACCAGGAAGAAATGGGCACAGCTTCTGGCCATAAAGCACTCACAGGGAAGTGACAGAAAGACACTCCCCCATTAGCAGTGTGTAATTAGTTTCCAGACACTTAGTAGTATGGAGAAAAGGTTGATTAAATTCTACTGTGGAAGACCTCCAAAGGTGAAATTCTTATTAAAGAGCTGAGGCTGTGCAGTTTATGATAAAGTTAAAGGGAGAAAAAGTGTGAGACAGGACAGGAAGCAGCATGGCACCTCTCCTGGCTGGGTTAGCAGGGACTGAGGGGGTTTGGAGCGAAAGTGTGACTGGAAATAGAGCAGAACTCGGTGGTAGAAAACTGTAGTCCTGAGCAAGTGAAATACACCATCAGTCTTCTACATTCTCTGGGGTATACTCTCTCTTGTAGCTACTAAAGATGTGTTTATCATTAACTTTTCTTTTCTTTCTTTCTTTCTTTCTTTTTTTTTTTTTTTTTTTTTTTTTTTTTTTTTTTTTTTTTTTTTTTTTTTTGAGACAGGGTCTCAGTTTGTAGTTCAGGCTGGCCCTGAGCTCAGCCTCAAACTCACATTCCAGCAATCCTCCTGCCTCTGCCTCCTGAGTGCTAGGATGACAGGCGTGAGCCACCACGCCTGGCACTGAGGTATGTGGTTTTGATTGCTGCTGGGTGTGAGTCTCCATGCCCAGTGTTGTATGTGGTTACAGGGGATAGAATCTGGGTCTTTGCGCTTGCAGGACAGATGCTGGAACCACTGAGCTAAATCCCTGGCCCTAGCTTTTCTTTTTTTGGTCCAAAATCTTTTCCTTTCACTAGTCCTATCTCATCTGAGTTAGGGACCAGCAGCAGAATGCTGTGGCAGCTCCTCTTTGTTCTTGTTTTTTAGGTGGGAAGCTTGTAGCCTTGTCTGTTCTTACAAATTCCATACATTTGAATCCTTTGTGTCTTCCTAAGGCAGACATCGCCCTCCTGTGCAAGCTCTCTTCTGTGAGCATGTTCTTTGGGCTGAATACAAATGGCACTCGTTTCCTGAGTTGATGTTCTCTCTGAGCTCTTATTGTCTTGTCTTGGGTGGGCATCTCATCTTGCTTGGCTGCCTCCTTAGAACAGAAACCAAGCCGGCATTTGAGGTTGTAAAACTAAATGTACCTTAAGGAAAGTTTAGGTATCACACAAACAAGAGAAGAGGAGGAACAATGTCAAGAACCGAGCTGACCTGGACCTTTGGAAACGGGCCTGTTTTCCAAGCCTGGCTGGTGATCAAGAGGCCAAGAATCTTGAAAGTGTCAGTTTGCTTTTGGCACTTCTGCTTCTTGATTCATGAATGCATGTCAGCATTCTCTACTAGATGGAAGCTTTGAGTGTATAAGCAAGGGTAAAACAAGTTCCATCATTATGGATGTAGAAATCAAATTTTTATTTGTTATTACAAGGAACATTTTGCTACATTAGATAATGATCAAAGTTTCCAGCTTACCTTTAATAAGAATACTTCTAATTTTAAAAATAATTCTCTTTGCACTGTAAGTGCCAATTTATTTTTTCAGCAAGATATATTGGGTTATTTTGCATTTATCTCAGGCAACATGGCAGATATTTAAACTTGTGATGTTTCCTGTTGCATAAGTAAGTGGGTGCCAGATAAGGTATTTCCTCAAGAGACCCCAAATGACAAGAGCGGAAATCAGAGCAGATTTCTGCTTTAGATGTCCATGGTCTCATCTGTTTTTATTTGTACTGTTAAGTGAAATGAGCGATGTGTACTGTAATGTGAAATGTGAGGCTCTGTGTTGTAATTTTTGTTGAGAGTCTTATTAATTTGATATTTCAGTTCTTTCTTCTCAAATGAACTTTTAGTGTGGTATTTTGCATCCAGACCACGATAATTTTTTTAAAGGCTAGTAATGTCCTGAGTCCTGAATAACATATTTATGAGTTTTAGGCAAATATCGCACTATAATTGTGGAATCTGCTTGTGTAGAGAGTCCATTTGAAATATCTTATGAACATCTGGAAGCATTGTTATGAAACCATGCATAACTGAAGTGGCAGATAGTAGTTATTGACTCTAAGTCCTTAAAAGGAATGGCCCTGAGTTTCTCTATTTCTGGGTCTTGCTATGTATTTCAGGCTGGCCTTGAACTACTGGCAGTCATCCTACCTCACCCTTATCATGCTGGGATCATAGGTGTGTGCCACCACAACTGGCTCTGTCTAATTTTATAGCTTTTTCCACTGTACGGTTATGAATTTTATGCTTATGCTTTTATTAACTGATTATAACTTGATTGGTGTGGGGACTGAAGTTACTTGAAGTTACTGAGTTACAGGTAACTCTGTAGAGTTAGAATTTGAAGTGTCAGGAGGACTACCTTCTGCAAGTAGATGAGCGGAGCTCAGTGTAACCAGTCTCCTTGGATGATGAGAGGGCTTCCCACCAACACTGCCTGCCAGGGTGGGTGGGGTGGAGAGAGGGAAGCTGGGGTATGCCCGACAGATGACACCATCACCATTCAGATGTAGAAGTGCCTGAGATCCCAGGAGTGTAAGCAAGCCTGCTTACTAGTCAGTGATCATACTCCTTACTAATGGACTTTTCTACTCAAGGAGTCATTAAGAGTAAGAGTTGGAATTGGAGAGGGGGATTTGGAATGCTTGATAATCTTGTACTGTTTCCCTCTTCATATCGCTTTGTCTTGCACCTTCCCATATGTCAGCCCAGCCAGATGAAACAGACATCGAAGGGAAAAGAAATCTTCCAAAGTCGTTGCAAGCTTTTTAGGTCTTCTCTAGGTTATAAAACTTGTTATACTTAGTGAGCAAGTGCATGGCAACTAAACACTCCCCACTCAATAGTTATATAACTGAACTCAATGCAAACTTTGTTATAGCTAATAAATGTCTCAATTCAATCAAAGCACTACAGTTGCAAAAGGTTCATGCAACTCCTCTCTTCTTTGCTGTTATGTTAAAATGTACACTCTCATATTTGATCTTAGAATAGACAGTTTTGGCAAAAATTTTAAATAAAAAACAGTAGTCAGCATTTAGTGAGTCTTCATGGAAGGAGATGAACTCCTGGAAGCTAGATGATAGAGAAAGTCAGATCTGGATGCTTTAGGTGAAAATTGCTCTGCCATGGTCCTTTTACCATGTTGCATACTTGGAAATTTCACAAACAGTTTTCTAGGAAAAAAATCAGTAAGCCATAACGTCATTACACATACCTCCACTGTCCCTTTTTGCCACTCACTTCCTTGATTTTTGTTCCATTTCATTGAATTGGCTAATTAAAATGTAAAGTAGCCCATCATACCTCATTTTGTATTTTACATTTATATTTGCTTAAATATTTGTATCTATATTTTGTTTTTGTTTTTTGTTTTGTTTTAGTTATCTTTATAGCCCAGTTTTTCCAGCACCATTTGTTAAAGAGGCTATCTTTCCTCCATTGAGGATTTTTGGCTCCTTTGTCAAAGATGAGGTGGCTTAGTGTATGTAGAGTAGTTTCTGGATCTTCTGATCTACTCCATTGATCCTCAGGTCTATTACTTTGCCATTACCATGCAGTTTTTATCACGGTGGCTTTATAATATAGTTTCAGGTTCAGGGTTGTAGTACCCCCCACCATATCCCTGTTGCTTAGAATTGATTTTACTATTCTAGGTCTTTTGTGGTTCCAGATGAAAGTTTGGATTTTTTTCTCTAGATCATGAAATATGCTCTTGGAATTTCAATTGGGATTGCACTGAATCTGTATAGTAGTTTGGGAAGTATAGCCATTTTGATAATATTGGTTCTTCCTACCCAAGAGCAAGGTATGTCTTTCCATTTTTTTTTTAAATTATCTTTATTGGTACATTAAATATACACATCATGATTGCACTCCATAATGGGGATTTGTACCAGTATAAGACACAACTTAATTCTCGTTTTTTCCCATAGCCCCACCCACCCTACCACCCCCCCCATATATATAAAATTTGTTTCCTTACTTTTTTGTTACAATCTCAACATTGTCCCCTTTCACCTTATTTTACATTGAGCATTTTCTATTTCACAATATATAACATACAATGCTAGGACTCATTTACATCTTCATTTTCTCATACCAGAGAAAAGATGCGATAT